>PVKC010000100.1:12096-86623 GCA_004027635.1 Crocidura indochinensis | reverse complement strand
ACGCTATTTACCTGTTCTTTGAAAACAATATGTTACTTTATATAGTTTTGAACAAATGTAATAAAATCAGCAGTGAAAATGTAGTAATTAAAACATGGTACCATTCATGAAAAGGATTCATAATAATAAATTACATGGTATACTTAATCAATTTGGTTAGAATCCAATTAGATATTTTCATATAGCTCTTTTATTATGTTGGTCTTATCAATCATAGAGTTTATATTTGGTATAATTTTGTATATTTTTATAAGTTGTATGATTTTATGTTAAAGCATAGTAAATTCATTTAAACAATTTTTGTGAGTTTTTTTTTATGCTATGAATGTTTGTGATCCTCCAAAATTCATTCAGTGCTTACTTTTTTTTTTTTTTTTGGTTTTTGGGTCACACCCGGCAGTGCTCAGGGGTTACTCCTAGCTCCATGCTCAGAAATTGCTCCTGGCAGGCACGGGGGACCATATGGGGCACCGGGATTCGAACCGATGACCTTTTGCATGAAAGGCAAATGCCTTACCTCCATGCTATCTCCCGGGCCCCTCAGTGCTTACTCTTAACTATAAAATTAGGGATCACTTCTGACAAAGTTTAGAGATCATCATATAGAGATCATAAAATCATGGGCAACTTGAAAGGCAAGTGCCCTATCCACCATGCTATTGCTATAGGCTCTCCTCTCCAAAATTGTTCAAAATCTGTCTCAAGGACAGGGAAGTAGGAGATAGGTATTTAGGAAGTGATTAGATCATAAGAACAAGTCCTCATAAATTAGAAATGTACCTTTACTTATAAAATAGACCATTATTAGTTATTTCATTTAACTTTTCCTTACTTGTAACAAAACTGAGCTCTATATGCATCCCAAATATATTCTGTGACTCTACATATGTTTCTCATGGAGCAATATAATCACTAGTTTTCACAGTATATTCACTAGAATGCCTAAAATGTTGTAAATGTTACCAACTAAGTTTACTTTCAAATGAGAATATTTCTGTATACAAAATTGTGAAATGAAAACCATTCCAAGTAAAGATGTAAAAACTGATGGTAATTTTCTGCATGTTTTGATGAGTATTACAAACTAGGAAAATGATATTTCCTATTTATACCTGAAAATCCATATTGTTTATTGGTTGGCAACTATCTTTATTCCCTTCTGCAACCAGTTTGCTATGAACTTTTTTTCCCTAGAGATGTAGAAGCCTTTCTAAATCTGTTTTTCTCAGTTTCCCCCTTGAGCAATTTTCCTGTCTTGTCTTATTTCTCCTCCTGCCTCAGGGAATCCTTTTAACAGAACTCCTAAGGACCAGGTAGCCCCAAAACAATACTACTCTTTGTTTTCCAAGAATCCCCGTCTTCTATTCAGTAAGTTCTAAAATATGTTGAACTTCAGGTTTGTGAACTGGCTAGAGAGGCAGAAAAGAAATATGTTTTCAGAAGTAAATCAGGTCAAAAGGCTGACAGTGGAACAATTTAAGTCTTCTAATCTTCCAAGGTACTTCAACACTAGTTGGTTTCTGTAACTTCAGTTCTGTCTGATTAATTGTGGACTTCATTCGATTGAATTTTACTCATCTTAGTCTTTTCTGTTTGTCATACTGTAAACTTTATCCTTGGATCTAGAAAAATTTATTATACTAAACCGACTTACAAAGAAATCATGTAAAATAAATAAGGAAGTAAGAAAGGAAGAAATGAAAAAAGGCAAGAAAGAAGGAAGGAAGGACGAAAGGAAGGAAGGAAGGAAGGAATGAAGGAAGGAAGGAAGGAAGGAAGGAAGGAAGGAAGGAAGGAAGGAAGGAAGGAAGGAAGGAAGGAAAAAATCTGGTGGACTTCTTTTTACATTATATTTCTTCTCTTTTTTATTCCAGATTTATCCACTGAGTTGTCTCCCACACTGGAATATAATTTTTTTTAGTATTCAGCCTAGACCATTTGATGTTTCTCTAATGACACTAGAAAGAGAGTAAGATACAGTGCAGACTTTTGTATGTTGGATCCTCAAAAATTGGTTGAATTAAATCATATTTTTCTTTACTCCGTTTAGATATAAAGCATTTGAAGATAGTCTGAATATTTCTATCTTTTTCTCTCTCTCATTTTAAGTACTGAGTAGAATGCCCTGAAAATAAGATATGCCCTGCAAATTTTAGTTGAATGAATGGAGCATAATTTGGGCTTTGAGGGGAGCTGAGAAAAAAAATGAAAGTCCAATTCCATCGTGTCAATTCCTCCATTAAAATTTCCATTGCAAACTAATTCCCATTAAGGCATTAAAGCAGGTATATTGGTAAAAATCCAGTTTTAGGACTCAGAAGATAGGGTTTAAATCTCAGTACTCAATAGGGGTTTAGATCTTCCAGTTTGAAACTGTGAAATGAGGTAAATCCAAGTTCATAGATATCCAGTGCAGAAAGAAAAGGTTTAATGTACTAACATATATCCCGATCTAAGGAGGATTTGTGTTTTAGATGGGAAATCTGAGACAGGCCAAAGCATTTACAATAGAGAAATAAATTAAAGGGTAAAGTTTTATTTCAGAAATCCAGCTGGATACCTATCTTCCTTCTTACTTAAGCATTCATTTTCCCACTAAATTATTTTTTCTTATGTAATTGAACATATTCATTGTAAATTAAAGTATACACTGCATGGTACATTCAGATAATTTCAGCATTTTATATTAAATAAATGTAAAACTTGGTGTGACTGAAAGGAATCCAGTCTTATTCTTCATTAAAACTTTCAGACAGAAGACAAAAAGCTAAGGAAAGGAAGATTAAATCATAGAAAATTAAACAAAACCATAAATGACTGTCCACTCTTTCAGTGTTTTACATACCCTCAGAATTGCCTATATTCTACTAAGAAAGAAAACTATCTATATAGTTCTTATATTTTAACACTAAAACTATGGCATTATAAAATATCATTTTGCAAGTTAAGATAAGTTATGCTAGAAATGTAGTTACTACCAGAATCTCTTCTTAAGAATAGTCATTTACTATACATATGGAAATATTATATGGCCAGATTTGTTATTACAACTTTTTATTTTATTTTTTCTCATTACTTACCACATTCTCTGATTGTCTGAAAGTGATGTTTTCAATGCTCTTATGTATGCTTCAAGATATTTCCTGGTAGAGTTAAGCATAAGTAGGTAACACAAATCTTCCATTCATTAATTATAAGTGTTTTATACCTCTTTTTATTTTCTTGTGTGGCACAGAATAAATATACTAGATATTTGTTATAAGTAATTTATTATTATTATTTGAGAAAAGTTTAGATAAATTTCCATATTTAAAGACTTCTTTATAAAAACTGAAAGTCACAAGTTGATGTCTTTGTATGGAATTAGGGTTCTAGGGGCCAAGAGATCCTATATAGCATGTCGACTTTTCTTTCTTGGGAACAATTTGGTTTTGATCCACAACATCCTAGATGGTCCCCCAAGCACTGACAGAAATGACTCTTTAACCAGTGTCAGGAGTAATCCCTGAGCATGATTGATTGTGGCCTCAAACCAAAAAAAACAACAACAAAAAAAAAAAAATACAAAAAAAAAACAAAATTAAAATGCTGTCATGGAAAATATTAAAAAGTGAAAGCAATCTCATAATGAATTTTGCCTGAGATAATGTGCTGAAAATTTAACTGTTGGTAATTTAATTACTTTAATATATCAGTAATCTCATCTTTTCTCTCAGGAATTTTGGGGAGCACATTGACTACTTTAGAGCATTTGAGTAAATTATTTTGTAACATTTCAGAAAGGTTCTGTAAGTAGTCTAAAAATTAAGCAGCTCTCTACTTTCCTAGACTAAGTGGCCCATTGCTTTGAAGTTCCCAATTTAAGTACCCTTCTCACATGAAAAAGTTAAGGAAATAGCTCCTAGTCTCAAAGAGTTCCTCTCATAACTCTAAGTGAGGGCTTGTTCTCACTTTAACCTGTTTCCTTCTAAAATTCTCCTGAGTCTTTTGACTTATACCTTAAAAAAAAAGATTTGTTAGACTTCTTGTTATTAGTTGAAAATTTCTTCTATTTTCCTGAGCATCTAAATATTTTGAGACAATGTTTACTTCGGTTCCAAAGCATGACAGAAAAAAAAAAGCCTTATAACTGTCATATTTAACTCAAACCTTTCAAAACTTTCTGGTAAGAATTTATATGGGAAATGTGAGGTTATTCACTTTTTGTGAAAGGCAGGCAGTTTGATTTCAAGTTTTGAGCCTTTTTGATATTTTGTTTAATTGCCTTAAAAGTAAACACACTTCCCTTTTGAGTTGTGATTCTTCAATTAATGAGATAACAGAGTACTGTTTACAGGACATTAGCTGTTCCTCAGTGATAGCAAGCAAACTGCAGAAGTTAGCTCTGTAATAGGTTTTCTGATATAGCCTTAACAAACACGTAAAACTGAAGTTCATGGAAAGGATAAATGGATTTAGTTACCTTCACACACTGCCTTCAAAGAGTAGTTTAATCATGTTGCTTTACTGCAGCTTCCCTACCCCCAACCCATTAGAGCTTCAAAATTTATGACACACAAGTTGTAGTATTCCCAGTAAGACAGGATTTTCTCCTGTCAGAAATTGAGGTTTCCTGATGATCTACTCTAGGAGAGTAAATAAGATTCTAATGATTATAGATTGTTACTTATATCAGGGTCTAGGAAATAATTATTTTATTTTATTAGCCACACATACTAATGGAATTTCTCTTAATTTGCATGATTTAAGACCCATTGTGACTAAAACAGATGAATTAAAATATCAAAATTTTTTTTCCTGACTATAACACGCTTTTATAGAAATCTAAGGCATTTTATGAGCTGTATGATTTGTCACAATTAGGCATGCACATTGCTCCAGTGGGTCAAAATAATATTTGATGGGCCCTAGGCCATTTGTTTTTACTAATGATGCACAATTTTCTCTGCACCAATGTCGAGAATTACTTTCTCTGTTGTTAAGTTATATTATATAATCCCTCCTCAAAAGTGATGTGCTACCCATAAGTAAATAAATACACTCAGGTCTTTTTCCTCTAAAATACTTTAATCATTTTGAAATTACTTTTGCATTCTGTATCTTGCAGATATTAGTATAACTTAAAGAGCAATTCCATCCTAAGTGGGAGACTTAGTTGAAAAATGCAGAGACTATGCGCAAGAAAGTTATGGTTAAGATAGGCTCCACCAGGACAAAAGCAGATGATTGTAATAGAGTATGGCAAGTAGGAGAAGCACTTTCTGAACATTTATCAGGAGATTGCTAAAAACATGTGAGCATCTCTTGAAATGACATGAAGGGTAACCTTTTCTGAGGACTTCTTTATTTCACTGTGAATATATTTGGTTTAGTCAATGATCCCGGGTATCTTGGGGTTAGGAGAAATTGTTTTTCATGAATGAATAAGAAATCACAACAAAGAAATCAGTGGCTTGTCATGTTATGTCTGTGATTAGAAACACCCTATGATCAGGTAGATTATTAGGAACCCACCAGGAGAAGTCAAGTCATTTCTTTGGGTCTACTGAGTGAGATCAGTGTGTGTTTCTGTGAGTGAGGAAGGCAGCTGGCAACCTTCACAAGTACCTGTATTACAAATATTGCCCTTTCAAGTTGGGAGAGTGTTCTTGAGCCAGTTAAGTAAAGCTAACGTCAAAGAGTTTTTGTAATTTATACATTTTAATTTAATTTATCCATTACCCAGTATAAGCCATATGGAAGGACATTTGATCCCAAATATTTTATACTAATGTGTGTTAGAGAAACTGAGACTATATCCTCTAGATTTATTTCAGCTGATTCAACATTTTGAAGTTGCTTATCATATAGCCTTTTGCAAAAGAAAGTAAATCTGTGTACTTCTGTTCATAGCATGTCATCACAATAGATTAGAGGCTATAGAAACTCAAATAACTGTCAAAAGAGAAACAAGACAAATAAAAAGTGGAATATACATAGAATAGCTTTTAAAAGGAAGGACATTCTTGACACATTCTATAATATGTGCCTACCTTGAGAATGGACAATAAACTAGTCACAAAAAGACAAAAATCTGACTCCAGGTAGATGAGAAATATGATTTAAATTTACAAAAACAAAATAGAATTATAGTTATCAAGAATTAAGAGTAGAACAATTATGTAATGCATATAAATTTCCAGTTGTGCAAGAGGCAAAATTCTGGATGTCTGTTTCACAGCTTGTATACTTATTACTAACACTACTAACCTGTGCATGCTTAATGTTTAAGATGGTAAATTTGTGCTTTATGCCTGGGTGAGGGTTGTGTGTCAAGTTAATGGTGTTCAAGGGAACATACACAGTCCAAGATTGTACTTGGGTCACTTGTATGCACTGCAGGTGTATTAACTATCTTTGAACTGTGTTTTTAAAATTACAAAATGAAAGTCATGTCAACTTTACTCAAAAAGAATTAGATGAACTTTCAAGATATCACTTTCATTTAGTTTATAACAAATTTAAAATCTCTTTTTATTTTTTATTTTTATTTTTTGTTTTTTTTGGGTCATACCCGGCAGTGCTCAGGGGTTACTCCTGGCTCCATGCTCAGAAATTGCTCCTGGCAGGCATGGGAGACCATATGGGGCACCGGGATTCGAACCGATGACCTTTTGCATGAAAGGCAAACGCCTTACCTCCATGCTATCTCCCGGGCCCTTAAAATCTCTTTTTAAACAAGCCAGAAATTTATCAAGTCATATAACAAATTTTTGTTTGGTAAATAAAATTTTATAAGTAAATTTTAGCAAAGTGTGCAAGAGAGGTAGAGAGGAAATAGGTAAGAAGAAAGGAAAATGAGAGGAAGAAAGGGAAAAAGGAGGAAAGAAAAAATAAAGAGAGGTTGGTGGGAAAGAAATAAAGAAGGTCTTGATGTAAAACTTAGTTCCAAAAGAGATATTTGTGATAGTTTATTTCTTCTTGATACTGTTATTGGTAAAAATTCAAGTTCAGAGGACCTGGAACATGAGGAAGCCTTAGAAACACAAATTCTGAGCTCTAAGATGCAGTTCTAAAAGCTCAAATATTTTTTCTACAAATGAAAACTCAACTATTATTCATTATTTATTTGTTTCCCAGAAATTAATCAGGCTCTGGAGAACCAATCACTATTTGTTTAACATGATAGGTGTGAATATTGCAAAACCTAGACCTTACAAAAGGATATTAGAATAATACTTATTACTTCACAGTTGCTATTTTTCTCTGAGATGAACTTTTTCACAATATGTGGTTGAGATTATGTGATTGAGATATATTAAGTATATATATGCAATATAAGGGTATAAATCAAAGTATTAATGCATTTTTACACTAAAAGCTGTAAGTGCTAATATTGTTACTAACATAAATTTCAACATTCTTACTTTGGTTAGATGAAGTAGTCTTAAACTTCCTTTCCTACAGAATAAGGGAACTTATAAAATCGTAATAAACTTTGTAGGTAACTTGACGTTTATCTTCCTGATTTTAAAATTGTACCCCAATTATGTTACCATTGTAGAAGACGAGATTAAAAAATAAGGAATCTCAAATATTAATTTACTACACCTTTAATATATAACTATTTTTAAATAAAGATCTTTTATTTTATTTTTATTATCTTTATTTAAACACCATGATTGCAAACATGATTATAGTTGTATGATTACAGTCATGTAAAGAACACCCCCTTCACCAGTGCAACATTCCCACCACCAATTTCCCAGATCTCCCTCCTCTCCACCCCCCTCACCTGTACTCAGGAGAGCCTTTCCACCTCCCCCACCCATTCACATTATCACGATAGTTTTCAGTGTAGTCATCTCTCCCACCGCAATCATCACTCTATGTGGTGAACTTCATGACATGAGCTGCACCTACCAGCCCTCATCTCTCTTGTCTCTGAGATACTGTTAAAAATGTCTTTCATTTTTCTCAAAACCCATAGATGAGTGAGACCATTCTGCGTCTTTCTCTCTCCCTCTCACTTACTTCACTCAGCATAATAGATTCCTTGTACATCTATGTATAGGAAAATTTCATGACTTCATCTCTCCTGACAGCTGCATAGTATTCCATTGTGTATATGTACCATAGTTTCTTTAGTCACTCATCTATTGAAGGACATCTTGGTTGTTTCCAGAGTCTGGCTATTGTAAATAGCACTGCAATGAATATAGATGTAAGGAAGGGATTTTTGTATAGTATTTTTGTGTTCCTCGGGTGTATTCCTAGGAGTGGTATAGCTGGATAGAATGGGAGCTCAATTTACAGTTTGTGAAAGAATCTCCATATCGCTTTCCATAAAGGTTGTACTAGACGGCATTCTCACCAGCAGTGAAAAAGAGTTCCTTTCTCTCCACATCCCCGCCAGCACTGCGTGTTTTCCATTTTTGTGATGTGTGCTAATCTCAGTGGCGTGAGGTGGTACCTCATAGTAGTTTTGATTTGCATCTCCCTGACGATTAGTGACGTTGAGCATCTTTTCATGTGCCTTTTGGCCATTTGCCTTTCTTCTTTTATAAAGTGTCTGTACATTTCTTATCCCCATTTTTTGATGGGGCTATATGTTTTTTTCTTGTATAGTTCTGTCAGTACCTTGTAGATTTTGGATATTAGTCCTTTATCTGATGAGTATTGAGTGAATAATTTCTCCCACTCAGTGGGTGGCCTTTGTATTCTGGGCACTACCTCCTTTGAGATGCAGAAGCTTCTCAGCTTAATATAGTCCCATCTGTTTATCTCTGCTTCCACTTGTTTGGAGACTGCTATCTCCTCCTTAAAGACGCCTTTAGTCTCAATGTCATGGAGTGTTTCACCTACATGTTATTCTATATACCTTATAATTTCATATCTGATATCAAGGTCTTTAATCCATTTGGATTTTACCTTTGTACATGGTGTTAGCTGGGATTCTGAGTTCGCTTTTTTGCAAGTGACTAACCAGTTGTGCCAAGACCACTTGTTGAATAGGCTTTCCTTGCTCCATTTAGGATTTCTTGCTCCTTTATCAAAAACTAGGTGGTTATATGTCTGAGGAACATTCTCTGAGTACTCACGCCTATTCCACTGATCTGAGGGTCTGTCTTTATTCCAATACCATGCTGTTTTGATAACTATTGCTTTGTAATACAGTTTAAAATTGGGGAAAGTGATGCCTCCCATTTTCCTTTTCCCAAGTAGTGTTTTAGCTATTCGAGGTTGTTTATTGTTCCAAATGAATTTAAGGAGTGTTGATCCACTTCTTTGAAGAATGTCATGGGTATCTTTAGAGGAATCGCGTTAAATCTGTACAATGCTTTTGGAAGTATTGCCATTTTGATGATGTTGATCCTGCCAATCCATGAGCAGGGTATGTGTTTCCATTTCCGTGTGTCCTCTCTTATTTCCTTGGAGCAGTGTTTTATAGTTTTCTTTGTATAGAACCTTCACATTTTTAGTCAAGTTGATTCCAAGATATTTGAGTTTGTGTGTCACTAATATGAATGGGATTGTTCTCTTAATGTCTATTTCTTCCCTATCATTATTAGTGTATAAAAAGGTCATTGATTTTTGTGTGTTAATTTTGTAGCCTGCCACCTTGCTATATGAATCTATTATTTCTAGAAGCTTTTTGGTAGAGTCTTTAGGGTTTTCTAAGTAGAGTATCATGTCATCTGCAAACAGTGAGAGCTTGACTTCTTCTTTTCCTATCTGGATTCCCTTGATACCTTTTTCTTGCCTAATCGCTATAGCAAGTATTTCCAGTACTATGTTGAATAGGAGTGGTGAGAGAGGACAGCCTTGTCTTGTACCAGAATTTAGAGGGAAGACATTTAGTTTTTCTCCATTGAGGATAATATTTGCCACTGGCTGGTGGTAGATGGCCTTCACTATATTGAGAAAGGTTCCTTTTATTCCTATCTTTCTGAGAGTTTTCATCAAGAATGGGTGTTGAACCTTGTCAAATGCTTTTTCTGCATCTATTGATATGACCATGTGATTTTTATTGTTGTTGATGGTGTGTATGATATTGATAGATTTACGGATGTTAAACCATCCTTGCATTCCTGGGATGAAATCTACTTGATCATAGTGAATGATCTTCTTGATGAGGCACTGGATTCTGTTCACCAGGATTTTGTTGAGGATCTTTGCATCTGTATTCATCAGGGATATTGGTCGGTAATTTTCTTTTTTGGCAGCACCTCTATCTGGTTTTGGTATTAAGGTGATGTTGGCTATCTGGAAGTGTTCCTGTTTTCTTGATTTCATAAAAAAGCCTGGCCAGGATTGGTAGTAGTTCCTCTTTAAAGGTTTGAAATAATTCATTCGTGAATCCATCAAGGCTTGGGCTTTTGTTTTTGGGCAAATTTTTGGTTACGGTTTTAATTTCCTCAATAGTGATGGGGGTGTTTATATATGCTACATCTTCTTTATTCAACCGTGGAATGTTATATGAGTTCAGAAATTCATCCATTTCGTCCAGGTTCTCATATTTAGTGACATAGAGTTTCTCAAAGTATTCTCTGAATACCCTTTGAATCTCTGCAGTATCTGTAGTGATCTCCCCTTTTTCATTTCTAATACGCATTATCAAGTTTCTCTCTCTCTTTTGTCTTGTGAGTTTTGCCAATGGTCTATCAATCTTGTTTATTTTTCAAAGAACCAACTTCTGTTTTCGTTCATCTTTCAAATTGTTTTTTGGGTTTCCATTTCATTGATTTCTGCTCTCAGCTTTGTTATTTCCTTCTGCCTCCCTATTTTTGGTTTCTTTTGTTGATCATTTTCTAATTCTATAAGCTGCGTCATTAAGCTGTTCATGTGTGCTCCTTCTTCCTTCCTGATGTGTCCTTGCAAAGCTATAAATTTTCCTCTCAGTACCACTTTTGCTGTATCCCATAGGTTCTGATAATTTACTCAAAGAATATGAGCAGATGAAAATAGAAGTCTTTGATAAGCTCAACAGAAACAACTTTAGAATCATTGGAGTCCCAGAGACCCAAGAAGAAAATCTCCAGGAAGAATCAACAGTCAAGAACATCATCACAGAGAAACTACCAGAGTTAAAGAAAACATGTGACCAAATCCTGCATGCCCGAAGAGTACCAGCTAAAAAAGACCCCAGGAGAAACACCCCAAGACACATCATAGTCACAATGATGAACCCCATAGATAGAGATAGAATTCTGCAAGCAGCAAGATCAAAAAGGGAAATTACATCCCAGGGAGCATCCGTGAAATTTACAGCAGACCTGTCACCAGAAACACTCAAGGCCAGAAGGCAGTGGTGGGATATAGTAAAAAAATAAAACTCAATGAAATAAATGCTTCGCCAAGAATACTGCACACAGCAAAACTCACTTTCAGGTATGAAGGAAGTATACATGGCTTCACAGATAAACAACAGCTCAAAAACTTTACAGACTCAATACCATTCTAAAGACAAGACAGAACAAAAAACACACCAAACTTCTACACAAAGATGGCAGTAAATCCCATGACAATTATTTCTCTCAATGTCAATGGACTAAATGCACCCATTAAGAGGCACAGCATGGCAAAATGGATCAAAAACTGAACCCAACCTTCTGCTGCCTACAAGAAACACACTTCAATAGTCAGAATAAACATAGACTCAAAATCAAAGGCTGGAGGAAAATCATTCAAGCAAACAACATCCTTAAAAAAGCGGGGGTGGCCATACTAATATCAGATGACACAAACTTTATACTCAGAAAAGTTGTAAGGGACAAAGATGGATATTATGTACTAATCAAGGGATATGTACAGCAGGAAGAAATCACTCTTCTAAACATATACACACCCAATGAGGGACCAGCAAAGTATTTAATACAATTGTTGACAAATCTCAAAAATTATATCAATAATAACACAATAATTGTGGGAGACTTCAATACAGGCTTGTCAGCACTTGATAGGTCTACCAAATTGAAACCCAACAAAAACATACTAGACCTGAAAAGAGAAATGGAAGAAAGAGGCCTAGTAGATTTATATAGGACACTCCATCCTCAGAAACCTGTATACACATTCTTTTCTAACGTACATGGGTCATTCTCCAGGATAGACCACATGCTGGCACATAAAATATACCTCCGTAAACTCAAGAAGATAGAAATTTTGAAGGCTACCTTTGCTGACCACAAGGCTCTGAAGTTAGATGTGAACTACAAAAGGACACAGAAGAAAAAATTTAACACCTGGAAATTAAACAGTCTACTACTAAACAACCAGTGGGTCCGAGATGAAATCAAAGAAGAAATCAAAAATTTCCTGGAAACAAACGACAATGAAAACACAAACCAATAAAGATCTTTAAGACTGAAAGATTATCTTGTAAATTCTTATTCAAAAAAGGGTAATGAAATAATTTTTCAACTTTATAGTGATGTGAATGCTTCTGCATGTGGTGATTTGTACCTCCAAACTGTAGCTTCTTAAGCTAGATCCTGCCGCTGTATTGAATTGACTGATTGTGGGGGTCACAAAAATCTGTCAACAGTAAAATGTTTCTCAATGTGTAACAGTCAAAAATCAATTTAAACTCAGCTGTTTGATGAATCCTGGGTGTTTCAGACAGCATTCACCTGGATTACATTTCTAGTTGGAAAGGGGACACAAGTGGAAATAGTTTAAAAATCACTGCTGTAATAAAAGCATAAAATGATGAAATGTATGTGTGTAAACAATATTAGTATTTACAAATTTTACTATAAAAATACAAAAATAATTTATCTAATATTTCTTATTTTATTTTAAAGGCTTTCTTTCTAGTTCTAGTAAGTCTTCTCCTAGTATCTTAACTAAGATCCCATTTCAATCAATAAATACTTGGGTAGATATAAGTAAAGTTCTGACTCCTTAAGGGACACATCCCTAGAACATCTTGTGTAAATACTTGCTGAGAAAAGTCAAATTTCCCAAAGAAGTTGAGCCCTCAATGGATATATAGCCGTGATGATAATGCCTTATCTCCCCGTTGCTGTGGGAGGATAGAACTCTAAGTTGTATAAATGCCTCCTTTAAAAATCCTAATAGGTTTAGACAAAGAAATCTCTCTTTCTGCTCTTTGCAGAATTTTTATGTTTTTGTGCTCTTTTTAGAGCCTCAATCATCTACCTCTACATTCTTTCATTTATAAATGTGAAAGAATATTTCTGTAAATATGTAATTTAAGTTCCTTCACACTGAACTTTTCCCTAATTGCAACAGATATTGCTGATTAAATATATTTAAGTTCATTCACACTGAACTTTTCCCTCATTGCAACAGGTATTGCTGATTAATAATTTTTTACCATTTTTACTAGTGTTCACCTTTGTCCCACTTTTGACAAAAATTATTTCTTCTTGTTATTGTTCTATAATTTGGACCTCCAAATTTATAAGTGCCAGAGTTATTATTATATAAGAAAATCTCAAGTAAAAATATATTAGTCAATAATACTCAACACCTATTGTACATTGAACATTCTACATTCACTTGTTTTTATTTATACTTTATTACAGCCTTATACAAAGGAAACAAAGTGGCAACAAAATTTAAATATGAAATTAATATATTGTGTTCCAGGCTCTTATTCATTCAGTTATGTATTTGTTAAATTGAACTTCTGTGAAGATTTTGTTATAAATAAATGTGAACTTCCTGTGAGAGCTCAAAATTAAGTATACAGAAAATTCCAAGACATTGTTACATATTTGAATTATTGTTTTACATCTGACTAATGACAACTTTAAATGTGATCTTACTCATTTTACTTTGCTTTACATTTGAACAAGTGGATAAAGAAATCTAGGGTATCTCTTTGTACAGCAAGAATTTCATACTATTCAAAAGAAAGCTCAACCTCTAATCACCATAAAAATGTTTTTAAAATAAAACCAGGATTTTTTTTCTTGTTCATTTAAGTCATTTTTAAGTTTACTTGGAAAGTTCTTGCTCCAAGTCTCATTATTTGAGGAATAGACCATTCCTATCCTCTTGGTTAGTGATTTCATTAACTTGACTTTCAAAGAATTTTAGGATGACCAAAACAATGATGGCTTGTTTAAAAGTTTAAATGAATATATTTTAAAGAGTACTTTTATTTTATTTAATATTAAACAGACTATAACTCATCTTGATTATAGAATTTAGACTGAGCTAAATTAATTGTACATGATGATGGTGATGCTGTCTATAAACTCCAAAATTTGAGTACATTTCAATTTTTGTTCTCAGCAATACATAGAGTTCTGTACCATAAAAGCAGCTTGGAGTGTTTTTCCTGTGAAAATAACACATTTACAAAAACATTTGGTGGGTGATTTTTTTCCTTGGAGGGAATATATATTTCTTAAGGGAGCTTAGCAATGGTTATGGAAACAATATAAAATCTGTCAGTATTCTATTATGGTTCTCTTTTATACCCTCAATTCTAATAAATACTTTGCACTCATTACTGACTTTTGACTTTGGGTGTGATATAAAGAAAACATAAAAGTATGAAATGGTGGCTATAATTTCAGTTTATAAAACTTACTTTAATGTTTCTTCAAAATCACATCCTGCCTAATAAAAGGCATAATCAGGCAGTACATTTTTATGATAAATATATATGCTATCATAAAATATAAATTTCTCAAATTTTATTATGCAAAAAACTTTTATATATTGCTTATT
The DNA here is from genome assembly GCA_004027635.1 of Crocidura indochinensis. Taxonomy (NCBI): domain Eukaryota; kingdom Metazoa; phylum Chordata; class Mammalia; order Eulipotyphla; family Soricidae; genus Crocidura; species Crocidura indochinensis. The sequence continues at coordinate 71,935 of PVKC010000100.1, read as the reverse complement.
TGATATATAAGTCAACTTTCATATTTTGTTTATTTTTGGTATTCTACATGTATAAATGTCTTTTTGAGAAAAAAGGTGCTATAGAAACACAAAGTTAGCTAAAAATAAAAGTTGATATTAAATTTAGCTACACGTTTCCTTATAAACAGAAGTCCTATGATAACATTCAAATTCCATGTTCAAATATCAATTTTGATAAAAATTTAAAGTCACTTTTCTGAAGTGAAATAATAGTCACCTTTTAAGGTTTTGTCCTTACAGTAGGAGACATTTTAATTGCCTGCTCTTCACACACATGAAGGCATGAAGGTTTAGTTCTTTCTTCATGTACAGACCATAAAGACCCTATAAGAGTCCCCCATTTAATATTATTATTTTGATTATTGGCTTCCTATATACAGTTTTAAAATCTCACATGTATACCATCTATCTCAAGTAAGCTAAAAGGTTTAGTTTCTCTCCAGTGATAATTTATTTTATAAAATAGACCAAATTAAATTATATAAGGTTTGAGTAGGGTTTATAACCATAAAAAGAGCTATTAAAAAGCAGATCATGCTTCTAAAAGTAGAAAGATTTATTAATATTATTAAATTTTAGATAATATGTTTATAATAATAACATTAATTTTATAGTGTTACTGTACAAAGTTACTGAGCCTCACCATCACCAATGAACCTATGACTTCCCACATGGTTCCTATATCACCTCCAGGAAGGTATGAAGTTTCAATGTCTTTTTTCCTCTATTTCTTGCCTATAATGCCACCCAAAAGGCTATGTAATTTACAGGTATCTATAAAGTATACCAAGTATACCTAAAACAAAATATATTAAATGTAAAGAAAATTGCTATTATAAAAAACAATGAACAGAACATGAGAGACAGTACAGGGAATAAAGTGTTTGTTTTGCATGCAAACAACCCAGTTCAATCTGCAGGCATCCCATATTATCCCTTGAGAAACTCTAGGAGGAATTACTGAGCACAGAACAAAGAATAAATTTTTAGCAGTACCTTGTGTGGCCCCCAAACAATGCAAAACAAAACAAAAAAAAACTAATAAAATCAATAGGCAATCCTGGATAATTTCCATTTTCTCATTTAAATTTTGAACTTGAGAGCAAAAACTGTTTAAGGTGTTATTCAAATAAATAGCATGGTAGAGTAGGAGAGAGACTTCTGCACACCTATTTGCAACATGATGCAACAAGTTCAATAATAGCACTGTATATAAGATGCATTGGAAGTAGTTGACTTTTCTTTGATGGTGTAAGGAAGGCAAAGAAGACATTTAGTTTATATTGGAAGGAAAGGTGAGAGAAAGAGAGATGGAAAAGGATTTGTCATGATAAAGTATAAAAGATATGTCCCAGAGCACAGACATATGAAAGAATGTCATAGATTTAGGGCATAAAAGTGAGAACACAATTGCAAGAGTTCTGAGAACCGAGATTGGGAAGATCAGTGGGAACCTTTTGTAGGTCATATCTTCTATAAAGGCATATTGAAAATGTATCAGAACAGGAACCTAAGACCATTTCAGGTATTTAAAACAAAGATTTATTAACTACATTAATTTAGGTATTTTCCAAATTCACAAAGAATTTGTTCTATTTTAAGCTTGGACTTCAATTTCTTATAATTACATTCAAAACAACACAGAGTAGAATAATAGAACTAATATTTCTGAAGCTACCATGCTGGAACTTTGTTGGATATAAATTTGCTTCTCTGTCATTATTTTCTTAATGTCCAACTGTCCATGGAAAGTACAATTTTTATATCTGAAGAAAGCTCATTTGTTCATAAACTTGCTTGCTAACATCACCACCCAAAACATTCAGGAAGATCAACTCTGCTCATTCCTGCCTTTCAAATTTTCATCAGTACACCAATCCATAATTTTGACATCAAAAGAGACTGGAAAGAATAATGTTTAGTTTTTCAACTTTCCAAATAGAGAAATGGGCTAAAGAATCTTGAATGAACCAACTGAAGGCTTATTTGAAAATTTAAGACAAAATTAGTGCAATTGCCATCTTGTGTAATGAAACAGAAAATATGGCACTCCTGCAAGGACAAAACTTAGAAAAAATGTCATGTATTTTTCTGACTTGAATAGCTTTTATTATAAGAGAGTTGCTTGCTAGGACAATGAAGAACAAGAAATACTGGCACAAAACTCTAAAATACCTGAAATTTCCCACTTGGTAAAAGATATGCTATGTTAGCTTATGTTAGGTAAAACTCCTGAATGCAGAGCCAGGAGTAACTCCTGAGAATCTCCAGGTGTGGCCCCACAAACCCAAACAAAACACTTTATTTAGATAATGATTCTGTTGGTAATCTCATCAATTAATTAAATCTTAACCTGAAAAAGTTAAAATCAAATAAGGTTCTGTTAATTAGGTGCATTTTGGAATCCAGTTAACAATAGGGACTGGTTGTGGCTGGAATATAGGAACCTTTAGCCTGAGTAGCTTCCAGACTCTGGGAAAAAATAAGTGATTAAAGTGATGCTAATTGATTAAGTCACTGCCAAATCCCTAAGAACCAAGGATATAAAGAATCAAAGCTAGATAATTAAGCCTCCATAAAATTCAAAACAATGGCATCCAAAGAAATTCTATAGTTTTCAAGTATGTAAAAAATTCAAAAAGAGTGGAATGCCTTAAGTACTCATAGTTCTATTTATTTATACATATAGGTTTTTCCTAAAATTGTATTCCTCTATTATAAAGAATTGTTCTTAAAAATAAAATGTTATTTTGAATCCTGTATACTACTATATCAATGAATTGAGGTCAAGGAAGAGATATATAAACTTATATATAGGTTGAACCTATAGCTAGTCAGGCACCCACACTCTGGATTTGTTATTGGCCTCTGAATTTGAGTTAAGGTGCTAGTTTTCTAAGCCTACATATTTACCATTAGGATTTGTTGCTTTTTCTGGATAGATGTTGCATAACTGGATACACAGGTGTTGTTAAAGAATTGTTTGATGGTGTAAAAAGCCTCTTCCCCATCATTATATATATATATATTAGAATTTGGCAAATAATTCTAGCCATCTAAAATTATCGTAAACATTAAACATCTCACATCCTAAACAGAACAGTAAGACCTCACACAATAAGACCTCCTTCCTAGACCTCATAAGACCTCACAAGACCACCTAAACCTTCCAGGAACTTCCTAGACATCACACAATAAGCTTATCCACCATATTTCCTGTTATCTTATGCATTGTAAAAATATTTCAATATTTCACAGAAATTTACCTAGAATGCTAAATAATACAGAAAACCACATAGCTTGAAGATACAAAGCAAACTTCAGAACTAGTTTTAGATATAACCAATTTTGGGATTACTAATTAAACTTAAATGCCTATAGTTAATATGTAAATAACTCTATGAAAGTAGGAACTAGAGAGATAGTTCAATAGGTAAGGCACTTGCTGACTAGGCTTAATCCCCAGCACCCAACACCGGGGCCTGAGAGATAGCATGGAGGTAGGGCCTTTGCTTTGCATGAAGGACGGTGGTTCAAATCCCGGCATCCCAATGGTCCCCTGAGCCTGCCAGGAGTGATTTCTGAGCATAGAGCCAGGAGTAGCCCCTAAGTTCTGCCGAATGTGACCCAAAAACAAACAAACAAATAAAAATCCCCAGCACCACCTACAATTCTCCAAACTTTGCCAGAAATAATCCTTGAGTGCAGAGCTAGGAGTCCTGAGTACAGTTGGATGTGGTGTCCAAATCAAGAAAACAAAAAGCTCTAGTTAAAGTAGACAAAATTAAAATATATAGGCAATGTAAGCAAGTAAATTTAAAATAAAATAAAATAAATTCTGAAAAAAATACTGTATGAGTCAGAGCTATAATCTCACAGGTAGGGTGTTTTATTTGCAAGTAGCTATCCTGAGTTCTATCCCTGGCACCACATATGGTCCACGGAGTCCACCAAGTATATCTCCTGAATGCAAAACCAAGAGTAGACTTTAGCATCTCCAGGTGTGGACCACCCAAATCCAAACAAAATACTGTATTTATATCAATGATTCTTTTTGTCATCTCATGAATTAATTAAATCTTACCATGAAAAAAATCAATTGAGTTCAAATATATATTAATATAAATTTGTCAAAATGATTGCTAAAAAATAAAAAAAGAACAATGGAAGGAAAAAATAAAGCTGGATAATTTAAAAAGTACAACATATGGATATTTTAAATGCAAGAAGGAGAAAAAAGGGCTGATAGAAAAATGAGATAGTTGAAGCTGAAACTTTTCAAAAATTAATGAAATAAAAGCCAAGCTACACTACAATGTATTCATAAAACATTGTGGAAAATAAATATAAAGATATACTTGACATATCATATCTAAACTGTAAAAAAGTCAATGACAAAATAAAATGTAAATAAGCCAGAACATAAAATACTTTACCAAGAGAAAAACAAAGATAAAAATAATACCAGACTTTTCAAGATAATACTCGCAAGAAGAAAGCAAACTAGAATATTTAAATTATTGAAAGTAATAAAAATAAAATGTCAATCCAGAGTGCTGTAAATAGAAAACTACCTTTTAAAAGTGAACACTGCTCTAAACTTCTTCATAAGCACAAAAGTTATTTGAAAGAGCACACAATCATGTAAAGATACACAATTGTGTGCTGTAAAAGATGAGAAAAAGGAATGACACAAATTCTCAAAGACAGAAAATTAGATAGTAAAGATGAAGAAATAAGGGGCCCGGGAGATAGCATGGAGGTAAGGCGTTTGCCTTTCATGCAAAAGGTTATCGGTTCGAATCCTGGTGCCCCATATGGTCCCCCGTGCCTGTCAGGAGCAATTTCTGAGCATGGAGACAGGAGTAACCCCTGAGCACTGCTGGGTGTGACCCAAAAACCAAAAAAAAAAAAAAAAAAGATGAAGAAATAAGAAGCAAATTCAGCCAAAAATAGGAAATAGTTACAAATAGATGGTCAATTATTTATATCAATAAGCACTCTGAATCTTTTTAAATCCCTCTGACATTCTCTTTTTAATTGTGCACATATTGTTTTAATTTAAACAATTTTGTAAAGATTATTCTTACTTTAGTAATAAAACATTCTTATAGAGTAAAAATAAAAGAACTGAGAAAACTACCTAACATTTAGTTTTAAAAGTTAGAATATTAGGCTTTCAGAGTCCTTCACTAGAAATGTTTTGGTCCCTTAAAATTTAGAACAGCTTTATCAGCTTCAGACAGATAATCAAAGCAGAGACCATCACAAGGGATAAAGATGGCTACTGTATAATGTTGAAAGTATCCGCTCTAGAAGAACTAACAAAATGGGGACAAAACTGATAAAACTAAAGAAAATGCACACAAATCACTCTTGGAGTTGAAGAAGTCAACATCTTTTCAACAGCAATTGGTAGATAGAGTTGGCAGATTCATATAGACATATCAACAAGCATATCATTGACTTGAACAGAACCGTCAATCACTTGGATTTAATTGACGTTTTTTGAGTAGCCATCAACAACAGAGGAATATACATTCTTCCAAGATTACATAAAACTTTTGACAAAATAGAGCACATTATGTTATAGAAAGCCAGCCATGATAAGATAACATAAAGAAAAAAATAAAAATGCAAAGTATTTTTTAGATCATGGTATAATAATATAAATAGGTACTTGCCTTGCATGTGGCCAATGTGGTTTTGATCCATTGCATCCTATGTGGCCCCCTTGAGCATTTTCAGGAGTTATTTCTGATTGCAGAGCTAGGAATAAGCCATGAGTATTGCTAGTGCGTGACACAAAATAAAAATAAATACATAAATAAATAATAATAATGTTTTACATAATATCTTCCAGTTCCATCCATGTGGCAGCAAATTGCATGATTGCATAATTTCTTACAGCCATTTAGTATTCCACTTTATGTATGTACCACATCTTCTTGATTCACTTGTCTGTTTTTGGACATATAGATTGATTAAACTCTGCAACAGATATTTTAAACCATTGGTGTGTTGCAAACTTTTGTTTGTGGGGTGAGGGTTATGATGATTAGACCACACCCAATTGTTTTCAAGGTCACCTCTTAGCTTTGTGCTCAGCGAAACATGTAATCCCAGTGACTGAGCTAGAATCAACTGCATGCAAAGCAAGTCCCTGCATTATCTCTTACCTTTATTATTCTTAATTGTTCTCTATTGTGACCTGTTAAAGCAAGTCACAAGACTGGGCTAAAGCCTGAGTGGGAGAAATTACCAAAGTCAACTTGTGAGAGACCCGATGAGGCAGGAAAATGTAAGGAATTGAGTCTTCGTCAAAACTATGATTGTCTCGCTGTTTATAACTTGTCCAATAGTTATAGATTTAGGCTCCTCTTGATAATACTTGTTTATGAAGAAAAATGTTCTCAAAAGGCTTAATGAGAATCTCAATTCAAGGAATAATTTATAAATAAATGAGTATATGTACTGAATTTATATATAATTTATACTATGAAATGGTAAAACTGAATGTTTTCCACTAAGAGCTGTGACATGGTAAATAAACCCATTAAATAAAAAATATGAAGCAATAGATAGCTGGAGCAATAGCACATTGGAGAGGGCAGTTGCCTTGCATTCAGCCTACCTGTCTTTGATCCTGGCATCCCATATGGACCCCTAAATATGCCAGGAGTGATTTTTGAGAGCAGAGCCAAAAGTAATCCATGAACACCACAGGATGTGGTCCAAAAAATGATCCATTAAAAATATCACAGATGGGGCCGGGCGGTGGCGCTGCAGGTAAGGTGCCTGCCTTACCGCGCTAACCTTGGACGGACCACGGTTCGATCCCCCGGTTCCCACATGGCCCCCGGTGCCTGCCAGGAGCGACTTCTGAGCGCATAACCAGGAGTGACCCCTGAGCGTCACTAGGTGTGGCCAAAAAAAAAATATCACAGATATTTTTTTAAATTTATATTTAATAACGAATGAATAGGTAAACTATTTTAATGCTTTTATTTTATTATACCTTTATTGGTCCTCTATCTTTCTCAATTTCAACTAACTAAATCACTTATTACTGAATTACTAGATTTAATTTACCAATTATATATGTTTTGGGGTCACATTCTACAGTGTCCATTGGTTACTCATGGAACTACTCCTGGTAAAGGTGATGGAGCTTGTGTATAAATGTTAAAGAATATCTTGCGGAACATTTTTAGATAGACTTTTAGAGCTACCAGATACATTGGGAAGAAAAATTTAATGTAACATTTCACTATTTACTTAAGAGTAAGCTCACATCAGGAACTACTTACATCTAAAAGGCTTCAGATAAAAATTGAGGATTATATCTGAACAGAGCCAGATCTCATCCTTAGTCTTCAAAGACTTTAAATCTGTATTTAGTGGTTACATAGCTTGCTGTTCTTAACATCTTCTTAAAATGGTCTCATATTTTTTAACATTTTATTTCATCTACCACAAAGAATTTTTATTTGGAGACACCTCCTCAGTGACATTTCATAATAATATGAGTAATTATAGATTTTTATCATGTTAGCATTTTATTCCTAAAAGATAGTCCTTCCAACTTGGATAAAAATAAGTCTGGGCATTTTCCTTCTTATTATTTTTTAAAACTTCAAACAGATTCATGTGGATAACATAATTTTTCTCCCTTTGGAAAAGCTATGTGTATGCATGTATTTACGTATGTGTGACTCTGAATCTTCTTGGAAAAAGTCAGCATCAGTGGTTGGACTACTGATGAAGAACATGCATGTCACATCTGCACTTTATTATGTCATGTGATAAAAGTTAAACTAATTTTCTGGACAAAGAGCAGGATAAGGTGTCTTAAAAGCTGAGAACACGGTACATCTATGTATTTTAATTTCTTGAATGCATGTGTGTGTATATATATGTATGTATATATATATATATATATATAGACAAGTAGTTACTATGCACACTATGATGGAAGTGCATTCCATTCATTGTGAGAACTTGCTTTGTTGAAAAGAGTATCCCTAGCTAAAAATAGTGTAAGAAAAAATGAAGCGATAAAATATGCTGCCACATGGATGAAACTAAAAGTTATGCTGAATAAAATCTCTCTCATATGGGGGATAAAATGAGACAAAACAGGGCAAAAACAAATGCCCAAACTATTTTCACTAGAAATCTTAGAACAGTGAGTTGGAGGAGAGTGAGGGACAGTCACAACGGTGTGCAAAATAAAAAATTAAAATATATTTAAAAAATCTTTAATAAATGTATAAGAAAACAGTGACTTGACTCTAGCCTCAGATATATTTGCATTCTCTTAGAGTATAATAGGTACCCAGGCTCCGAGACCATGCACCAAGAAAGTTTAACTGTGTTTAAATATCTTCTCTTAGTGCAATTTAAAGCAAATGACTTCAATTATTCTCTTACAAAATTTAAGCTAATTTTCTAAATTGACATATGCAAATGATCTATCACAATGCTGAGAAACAAATCAATATTAATAGTGGAACTAAAGATATATAGTGTTTCAAATAAAGAAGATCTCACTATGATATTCTAATCCTATAAATTATATAAGGTATTTTGTTTGCTTTGGGACCAAATGCTACTAACTCTGCACCCTGCTGGACTCAGGGTATTGAGTGCAGATTAACCACATGCAAGACAAGTGACCTACGCCCACTCTACACCTTTCTGGCCCCCTATGTACAAGATATTTTTTTATCAGTTTAAATATATAAAATACTAAATTGATTATTATTACACAGAACTCCCCCTTTATACAATTGCATGTTATGTGATAAAGAGGGGCAACTACTCCATTTTCAGTTTCATTTTAATGCAGAATTGCCAAAATAAAATCAATAAATTTCAAGGCCAATAAGTTAATAAACTACAGTTATCAACTGTGCTTCAAACTGAACTATTTGGAAATGAGAACTCAATATTAGATTGATAGATGGTCATAATATTAAATTTATAATATTCATTTACACTAATACATATATTTTAGTGAAGCCAGATAACTTTTAGTGAACAAAAATTGTCTAGAAAGACATTAGAGGAAAAAATAGGGAAAATATGTGTTCAAGAGAGAACAGATAGGCTTCTTCAGAGTGAAGAAAAGAGACACAGAAAAAAGTGAGATTCATGTTCTAATTTCACAATGGTGTGCAAATAAAACATCAAAATGTATAGGGGCCCAGGAGATAGCATGGAGGTAAGGCGTTTGCCTTTCATGCAAAAGGTCACCGGTTCGAATCCCGGTGCCCCATATGGTCCCCCGTGCCTGCCAGGAGCAACTTCTGAGCATGGAGCCAGGAGTAACCCCTGAGCACTGCTGGGTGTGACCCAAAAACCAAAAAAAAAATGTATTAAAAATCTGTAATAAATCTATAAGAAATTCATTGTATCTTTTATGATAAAAATTTATGCCTCAGAGACAATTCCTAGTAGATTTGAAAAATATAAGTATTTCAGCACTCCTACTATGGGCCAAGCAGATCTGAAGTGATTGTAATACATGTAGCAGTTGTCAAAATGGTAGTATTATGTTTGAAGAGATTGCATTTTAGAGGAGACAAGCTGGACATATTCCCTGAACATATGTATGGGGAGGAGATGGTAAGCACCTTTGAAGGGGGAAGAAAGGTATGTTTGAAGGTCATAAGGTCATAAATTCTTTGAAAAAATCATAAGATTGGGAGATTTGAAAGTCTAATAATTGTGCAATCTTAATGTACTAACCAGGGCTGATAATATTGAGAAGGATTTCAAATAAAGCCCCTTAAAGGATTCAAGGAATTTAACCATGAGAGTTAATTATGGAGTTACAAAGAGAAGAAATGGTTAGTACAAATGCCCCAGGGCAGGAATGTGTCCAGCATATTTGAAGAACTACAAGGAGTCAATGTGTCTAGAGGAATGTGTGCTGGGAAGTTTTAAAAGGTATGAGAGGGACTAATCATGTAAGAACTTGAAGGCCAAAGCAAACTTTGTACATTGATTTTAAATAAAACAAGATGAGTTCTGGGCAGTTTATACACTTTCAGTTACTGCATATGTCCTGAGAATATACTCAGGAAGAAAAAGAGTAGATGGTAGGACCCTTTAAGAGGACTCTCAGACTGGGGAAAGATGTTGATGGCTTTAAAGGTCACAAGAAAATGGTAAGTGAGGATCTTGATTCAGAAGATAATTTACAGTCACATTATGTTTTAAAGTGTAGGATCTGAAGAAGAAATTAAAGACGAGTCCAATAGTCATCACTTTGATAGTTAAAGAGCTGAACTTTTCACAAAATGAGGTAAAGAAGAGTATCATTGATCATTCACTGGTAATTAAACACTGTATTTGGTCAAATTAATAAATATAGCCATCACTGGCCTGATTCATCTAACATATATTATAAATTTGCTTATTTTATTCAGTAAAGTACATTGTCCCCTATGATCACAATATGGATTTGAGTAGAAGTCACAGGTTTGCAGGTATCTAAAAATGCTTATTTTTTTCTCTAGACAGGTGTGCTTTTTAAGGCTTATAACTTCTATTTATATTTGTGTCACCTTTCTTGTGGTTTGGCTGTCATCTGTCACTTTAATTTTGCTGTTTTTGTGCTTTTAAGTTGGTGAATTCTAATTTGTAGTTTATAAAATGTCTTAGGGAAGGTAAATGGAGAGACAAGCTAATTATAACTGTGCCCCAAAGTGAGAAATGTGACTCTGAATGAAATACCCTGGTTCTGAATAACGTTCATAAACTCTATTCTATAAACAGATAGTACATCATGTTAAGAATGTCAAGCTATCCTTTTCAATTTTTCCATGAAGGTCTGCAATTCCATGTATGCATTAACATTAATACATCTACATAGAGAGTAATGGAGTGAATAACAATGGACACTTAAAAATAGTGTATGATATTTGTCATTGCCTGTATATAGCTCTTAAGTTGAGCATTTTGTTTGTTTGGTTTTTCTTCTGGGAACAAACTCAGCAATGTTCAGGGCCTATTCCCGTGTCTTGGATCTGAACTCCAGCTGGCTGCATGAAAACAAGTATGGTACCAACTGCACTACCTCTCCAGCCCCTTAACAGCATTCTTAAGAAAAGTTAATGGAGGATAATTTACAAGTCTATAAGCATGGTTTAGCTAAAAAGTAATTGAGGACTGTATAGTAGCTAGGACTAGTAATAGGAGGTTCTCCCCAAGGCTCGGCTTTAAAAAGTAACCATACTTTCTAACCCACATGTTCCATTGACCATACTGAATGAAAAAGAAGACAGAACTGGGTAGCAGATGAATATAGAAAGAACACTAAATTAGTAAAATGACTTTTTCAGTATCAAAGAATTATTATGCTACTTGGTCATTTTAGTAGAGAATATATGAAGAGCTTAAAGTTATGGCAATAATAATCTGGGGTGTTCATTGGTGGAAAAATATTTTTCTTTCTTTTTTTTTTTGAGGGGGGCTATATATGACAATGCTCAGGGGTTACTCCTGGCTCTGCACTGAGAAATTACTTTTGGACATGCTCAGGGGACCATAGGATGTGGGGTTTGAATCTGAGTCAACTGAGTGCGAGGCAAGCACCCTACCTCTCTATTATCGCTCTCGCCCCAATATCTGTCATTTCTGGATAAAGGTTTTACTTCAGTTAATTCAAAGAAAGTAGATATTTCTATTGCACAGTTATATAGAATATTCACATTAAATTTAAGATAGAAAATGACTATTTTCTACTAATAAAATATATTTTACTATTATTTTTAGAGCAGATGTTATTTTCTAAAGTGCAAACAATTAGTACACAAATTAGTACACAATTAGTACACAAATTAGTACACAAAATTTTGAATTCCCCAAGAATTTATATAAGTAATATAATAGTTAGTAGCCCAAAACCAATAAAAATTGTTTGACAGGAAAAAAAATAACATCTTGTTTAAATGTTCAAAATCCAGAAATATTTAGTCTATCAAGAAGGGCTTGTATTTATTTTTTCAACTTTATCTAAATATCTGAGAGAATAGCTATCTTTACATTATCTCTTAATTCTTTTAGAAAATAAAATTTTTCTTTAATAAAGTGGAAGCTCTATATCCTATTCAACTCAATGAGAGATAAGGATTCCTATGAGTGACAGAATGATGTACTTAAAATATGGCAACCATAGGCTAGGAAACAGGATAAACAAAATCATTATCTCTAAATAATGTGCTATTACTATCTTGAATATTTCTAAACTTTTGTTTTCTGTTTCAAATCCTTTTCCTATCATGTAAATACTTCGGTAAGATCTCTTTTTATTACTTTAAGAGAAAAACATATTAATTCCAAGCGAACTAAAATAGATATCAATGCCCCGTTTCATGTTTCAATTAGTCATTCCTGGAAGAAGTATTATTTCCTATCTGTTTAGGAACCTTAAATATAAAAATGATACAGGCACAATTACAACCCATATATACAATGTTTTGCACTTATCCTGCAACATACGTATTGGGTCAAGAGTATTAAAATAAAGCAACCTAGTCTTGTTCTAAAACTCCAAAGAGAAGGGCCTCTCACAAGGAAATGACTTAGAGCAGTGAGTATTAACAATGACTTATGCACACAATATGCTTAGAAAAGGAGGAACCCTTAATTTTGTCTCTAAGGAAGCTAGCCCAAAGAGCTAATAACTATAGTACCCGTATGAAAGTATAGTTTAGTGTGAAAGGAGGAATTAAGCATAAAAAAGGAATTAACCTGGCAGAGGCTATCAGCATATTCTGGAGGATACCAATGCCTACCTAGCATAAAAAAGACCATGAAGTTTTAAATTGATTCACCAGGATTCTTAAAATCAGATTAGAATATCTTTCAGTTAAAATCTTTTATTCTAAAACAAAAACCTACACTTCCATTTATTTTCAGCACATTTCTCAACACTGTATTGGTGGATTTGGGTGTGTGTGTGATATTTTGCTGGTAGTACAAATAGAATATTTTTGTAAATTATTTTATACACTGCAAAATTAAAAGTTATAAAATTAGAAGTTCTAAATTATAGAAATTCCATCAAAAGAATTGATTTTAAAAATGCTATATCGAAGGGCTAAGAGATATAGGATATAACTATTGCTCTGTATTTGTCAAGCTCACTTCAAATCTATGGTATCACATGTGATCCCCTGATTAGCATCACAGTTCACTCCTCAGCAGCAATGGTGTGTCTCCCTCATATCTTGCATCTTAGTTCAGATGTGTAGAAATATTTTTCATTATGCATGTATATATGTACTAAAATACATGAAAGTTTTATTATAAAATGCTGATTAATATTACTACATGTTCATTTAAAAAAATAGTCAAGTCATATAAGTTATCATTGTATAATAAAGTACATAAATGTAATTGTTTTAAAAATTATGGACACTCGGGGCTGGAGAGGTGGCTAGTGCCTTGCAAGCACTAGCCAAGGAAGGACCGCAGTTCAATCCCCTGGCGTCCCATATGGTCCCCAGAAGCCAGGGGGTGATTTCTGAGCACTTAGCCAGGAGTAACCCCTGAGCATCAAAAGGGTGTGGCCACAAAAACCAAAAAAAAAAAACCAACTATGGACACTCATTATGGCAACATTCAAGAGCATTACTTGAAGAAAATCCAAATTGTATAACAGTGGTCACAACCTTAAAAGTAACTAAAAATGGCAATACAAATGGGTGAATAAAGAAATGGTGGTATATGTGCATCATGTAATAATAGTGGTTATAAAATAAACTCTTATACTGCTACAACTTGGGTGGAATTAGAAGGGGTCACTTAAATGGAATTGTTCAAAGAGAGAATTTCAAATACCAGATGATCACACTTTTATGTAACATAAAAATAAAATAAAGGAATGAAGAGTGTTTCATAACAACAACTGTTTAGACTTTGAATTGTAGAGAACTTAGAAGAGGGAGAAAAGCGAAAAAAGAGAGAAAGAGGCAAACTAGAAGGGTACTAGGACAGGGCTAGAGGACTTGGGGCACACAGGTAGGTAGTGCTGAAGGGGTAACATTTTGTATGCCATGAATCGAGTGTTTTATTGTACCTACGTTACTTCAAATTACAATAAAATGAATGAATTTTGGGGCCAGAGCAGTGGCGTAGCGATAGGGCATTTGCCTTGCACGCAGCTGACCTAGGATGTGCCATGATTCAATTCCCCAGTATCCATATAGTCCCCAAAGCCAGGCGCTATTTTTGAGCGTATAGCCAGGGGTAACTTCTGAACGTCACTGAGTGAGGCCCTAAAACCAAAAAAAAAAAGAATGAATATTTATAGAGCAGATGATTTCTGAATAGTGATCTGAGACAATGTGCTCAAAGAAAAACTATAAAAATACATTTCATGTATTAATTTCAGTAATTGCTAACAGATATTGTTAACCATTACTTACAGGTAATTGTTTTACAATTTGTTGGAGTGGGGAGATAAAAACAGCAATAGAGTATTTGCCTTATACTGAGCCAGCTAAGGTTTTATTCCCAGCACCTCATTTAGGCTTGTGAGACTTGCTAGAAATGAACCCAGAGTACAGAGTGCTTAGGGTAAGCCCTAAGCACTCGATGTAACCCCCAAATCACATAAAAATTTTTGATGAACCTATTTTTCTAAAATTGTAGACAGGTTCAGAGCAATAGTGCAGTGGTTTCTCAAACATGTGGCTGACCTGAATTCAATTCCCCAGCCACTCTAGGAGTGATACTTGAGCACACATCAGGAATTAAGTCCGAAGCATCAGTTATCAAAATGTACTTTTGATATGTTATGCAAAAATGTACTTTTGCAACTTAGCTATAGCTTATAATATAATCTTTCTGTAAAATACAACATTAACATAACTTTAGAAATAAAAGAAAAAATTGTAATGAAAGAAGTATTGAAGAGAAAAATCTCAGGTTCTGGTAGGGTTCAGGGGAAAATATTCAAATGACTTGCCAATAAGGAGCAACATAGGCCACATTTAAAGGAGCACAGACCATTGTTAAAGGGGCAGGTTATTGGAAGGTTTCTGTGTCGGGAAGCTAAAATTCTAACATAATAACTTCAAGAATTATTGAATATAAACTTCTGAATTGAGGCTATAATAAATTTTATTTGATAAGAAAAGACAGTACATGGAAGATGTGTCTCCTGAATAGTAAAATTTTCATAACAAAGATCTTCTATTTTCTTTTTATGTGACCATTTTAAAAGTCAAGGGAATGAATTCAACTTTAAAAAATGTTCCAGTGATTCTGGTTTATTTTAATGTACATCTTTTCTGTAAAATCTCTTATAGTAATAAAGATTTTTCTGTCATTTCATAGACAAATAAGTGGATTACTTTACAAGTTTATAGGCAAAAAGACAAACTAGAAAAATGATTATAGCATCATTTATGAGTATATAGAAATTATGTCTTTTACATTTTATAAAAGAGATCTTAATAAGTGACTTGGGAAATTATATTGCAAGGAATTCTATACTGATTTATTAGCTTCTACTGCTCATTTCTGTCATGCATGCAAAGCTACAAAAGATTAAAAATTGGTACCCACTGTAGTTTGGTGAAAGCTCTGAAGTTCAAATAACAAATGCATTTTGATATGAATAAAACTTGCACGAAACTGATAGTTTTCTGAATTAATGTTAATATTCAGAATATACCTATAAGTTTTAATATTTAATAAAGCAGTAACAGGTTTCTGATACACCATGACATTATTAGTAGTCTTGACATTCTGCTGGTTTACTTCACACTTGAAGTTATGTTCAAGGCAATGTCATATAAAGGAAATATGAAAAATAATGCCAACTCTAAGCCAGAATGAAGTATTTCTTTTGCCACAAAATGCTGACAAGAACAACAGTAGAACAACATAATCATTGAATGCAATAGAAAGAACACTGGGAAAGAGCGTATGTGGGTTTTTTGGGGGAGGCAATATAGTAAAGGAAATGGCTCTTATATTCTGTATGCTTTTTAAGAAAGGGACATTCCTTTGTGTTGGTTACACCTGTTTGTATGGGGTAAATGTTTAAAAGTAGAAAATAGTTTGACATTCATTATATTAACAAACACTTTGTTTTTGGTTTTGTGCACTTGGTCCATACTCACCTTCTCAAGGTCTTTCTCTTGAAAATAGTTAATGGTGGTGAAGAGGGCTGGAAAGTTACAAATGCGACACGTAAGAGCCTTTCAGCATTTCCATCATAAAATTATATTATTTGAAGTTTATAATTTGACTGTAAAACTCAGACAGGATCTAGACACTGAAACTATTTGGAAAAGTGCTATATTTTTAGTTCACATATATTGTAAGAGTGGTAAAAACACAGAATTTTCAGACCCAAATTTAGCTGTTCTTTACACACATTTAAACACCATTAAAATAAACCAGTAATATCCTATTTCTAAATTCACAGGACATAAAAAGAACACATCATTTTAAGTCCCTATCCAAACCCTCTAGTCTGACTTAGTCAAAATCTGCCTTCCATCTTAATTATTTGAAGTGCATTGAAAACATTAAAAAGTTTTTATAAACAAACCTAAAAAAGCTGAGAATTTATATACTACTTATCTTTTAAGTGTTACATTTGGGCAAAACTATTCATGCAACATAACTAAACTTCTTTGCCTTTTTATTTTCTTATATCATCACACATTTTAATAAAAGTATTTTATATAAGTACAAATTGCCAAGACTAAGAACATTTTATTATAAGAAATTGGTGATAGGAAGTTGCAGGGTACATTCCATGACTGATTCTATAACTGAAATTCAACTATGAACATTTCTTTAACCATGGAGCTTAAATAAATAAATTATTGTTAAAAATAAAATAATTATGGGCCGGCGAGATAGCTCAGCAGTAGGGAATTTACCTTGCACAGGACCCAGGATGGACCTGGGTTCTCCCATATGGTCCCCCAAGCCAGAAGCGATTTCTGAGAGCAGCCAGGAGTAACTCCTGAGTGTCACCGGGTGTGACCCCCAAAAAAACCCTAAAAAAGGGGAATAATTCAATATCCATTAATTTATTTCACTCTACAACAAAAATTATTCATAATGTCACTTTCACTAGTTGTTGAGGTTTAGCTGGCAAATATTATACTCGGTGTCATATAGAGAATCAAAGCTTATATTACGGAGTTTCTTTATTTTGTCTCATGCTATTAGTAAATCTCAGTATGTGTCAAGTTTCTTCAGAGAAACAGAATAGGAGAGAGCTACATATCTATGCAAATACACATGTATATAAACCTAAGAATAAATTTATTATAGAAGTTGATGCAAACAATTATCAAGGTTATGGAGCCTCCTCTAGATGTTATTTACAAGCTGCAAAACAAGGAAATCCAGTGAAGTAATTCAGTGCAAATACTTTCATATCAGGACTACTATCACCCAAATCACCCAATATGCAAAGGTAGAAAATAGACTTCCCAACTCAAGAAAAGAATGCAGATTCTCTCTTTACCCACTTTAGTTTTACTTAGGCTTTCAATATTTTTTGTTGATGTTTAAATACATTGGAGAAGTCAATCTACTTATTCAAATATTAGTCTCTTCTGGAAATACTTCTCAAACACACTCAGAGACATTTTTACCAGCTGTCTGGTTATTGTTTCAATCCATCAAGTTGACATATAAAATTAAGCATCTCTTCTATCACTTAATCTCTCTAACCTTTCTTACTAAATCCATTATTGATCATAATTATGACCTCTTATTCCTCCACTCTACTCTTGTCCCACATCATTTGCTAGTTAGTGCTTCTATCAACTACATCCATATTTTCTGGCTTGTCATTTCATAAATTAACTAATATTTCTGACATATTTTAATCCCCAATCACCCCCTTCTTCCTATAGGGGATATTCAACAATACTCAAAGACAACTTTTAGGCATTACCTGGAAAAGAGGTACTAATGGCATCAAGTTAGCAGGGATGGTTCTAAATTTCCTACAGTGTTCACACAATATTTATGTGCTAAACTGAGAAACCATTCTTCTGTGGATTAAGTTCAACATCACTTCAATTCTCTTCAGTGTTTAAATAGTGCTATAAAAAACAGATGCAAGTTCATTGTTCTACAAATTATATTTAAATTCATATAAAATCTAGAATGTGAGTGTCATCAGGCTTTTTTATTATTTGGTGATTAATAAAATGTTTCTGCTATTTAACACTATTGTTTAGTGTTTGCATAGGTTATTAGTAAATAGTGCTGATTTTCAGGCCAAATAATACTTAATATCTGTAAATGACTCAAATTGATTCTAGTCCTAGGTCTTCTCTAGTATCTCCCTTTCTGCATATTATTTCTAAGTCCTTCTCAAAACTTAATTATATTCATATCTCATTCTTCTCAAATATGCTAAAATATCTATTTAAAATGTATTATTATAGTCTAGGTATATGGCCACAATACTGTCTAATCTTTCTTTTGTTTTTGTTTTTGGGTCACACTCAGTGACAGGGGTTACTCCTGGCTCTGAATCAGGGATTATTCCTGGCAGTATCAGGGGACCATATGGGATGCTGGAGCTCAAACCCATGCAAGTCATGTTCTATGACTCTGGCCTGAGTATTTAATCTGATAAAATTGATGTACAAAGTTACTGTACTCCACCACTGCCAGTAAACTCATGACCCTCCATAACAGTTTATATAAGTTTATATATATATATGTACATATATAATGTACCTATCATGCTACCTTTGATTTAACTTTCATTCCTTTCTATTATCATTTAATAAATATTTTATAATAAAAATCAAGAATTTTTGTCATTCTCCCATACTGCTTATTCCATTGTTTTTTCTCTCTATATTTTACAGATGAAAAAGAGTATTTGCTATTTCTTTTTCTCCTTCTCATAACTCCAGTTTTATCAATTGCAGAACATTGAGTTGAAATTTTTTTATCTTTTTGTATGCATGTATATATTCTATTTGTGGTATATATATGAATACAAATTATTTGTAAAACAATTCTTTCCTTGAAGAGTGCTTTCTCTGAGTGTGGTCAACCTGGGTTTGATTCCTGCGCTCCATATAGTCCCTGATCCCTGCTACAGGAGTATTCTGAATACAGACCAGGAGTCAGCCATGAACATTTATCTGTGTGGTCCCAATGAAAAAGCAAACAAAAATAAATCTGACTACCAAAATTTTTATTTTCATTTTCTATATTCTAC
Organism: Crocidura indochinensis; assembly: GCA_004027635.1. Classification (NCBI taxonomy): domain Eukaryota; kingdom Metazoa; phylum Chordata; class Mammalia; order Eulipotyphla; family Soricidae; genus Crocidura; species Crocidura indochinensis. Next base: position 52,677 of record PVKC010000100.1, on the reverse strand, counting down.
GATTTTATATTCATGTGTTTTATAGCATTATTTTGTCTAATTGCTAGTTTCAATTCTTAACACATATAATATATATAACCTATTGAGATCTTAGTGAGTTTCTAAAACTTCTTCAAATATGATTTTCTATTATATTAATTGTTTTCTAATTGTAAACTAAGAAAAGACCATTTTTAAAACTTGCTCCTTAAATTAAATTTGTTATGATTTTTTGACCACATCCATTTGATGCTCAGGGGTTACTACTGGCTATGCGCTCAGAAATCACCCCTGGCTTGGGGGAACCATATGGGACATCAGAGGATTGAACCGAGGTCCGTCCTAGGTTAGTGCTTGCAAGCAGACGCCTCTCTGGCCCCTGTTCCTTAAATTTTACATTAAATTTTATATAAAAATTTTTCATGAAATTCTGGCATTGAAAGATTAGATATCTTAATATCTGTGAAATTGTTTGATTTGTCCTTTTAAAGTTTTTAGCCTTAAATACCTGATTATATGTTTCTTCCTAGGAACTCTCTCTCTCCTGTGATATTTACTGGGATGTTTTCTAAGATTTTGATGTTCCCTGGAATCTTTCTAAGCTTTTCTTTTGGGAATCTCACTTATTCACTGTTAAAAACAAGCAAACAAACACGTTTTCATCCTCAAGATTTATTCTACTTGCTAATCATTGACAATACGTGTCTTTCGTGATTTCAAACTCAATATACATAAACAATTTTCTCTCCTTCTCTCATGACTTGGCTCTTGCTGATCTGTAGCTCCCTAAGGCCACAAGCCTGAATAATAATGCAAAACTGATGCACAAAAAAACTTTCTTTGAGGTTGCTCTAAACTCAAATCATGTCTTACCGTTTTGTCAAGTTATTGACCTAAGACCCTGGATTTCATCACTCTTATGCAAATGAAACTCTGCATATTTAACAGTTCCATTGACTGCTATTGTATGACAACACTTCAAAATAATATCTCCTGCTAGAGAAAACAATTATTAATAATGGAAATTTGCAAACACTGATTGTATATATGCTTTTTTATATCAACTTATTCAATACAAAAATAATACAAGGTAAGGGTTATTATTATTCACCTTTTACATGTAATGAAATAAACACAGAGAAAACTAATTTCTCTAATGTTACCTTGCTATTAAAAGAGCAGAGCCAGGATTTAAGCAAAAGCACTTTGTTTCATGTTTCCAAAATTGATGGCCAATGAATAAGTGTGCCATATTGAACAAAGGAACACACTATTTTAAAAGTAAGTTAAGAGGTTAGAATAGTGATATTCATATGATTTTTCTCCAAATCCTAATTCTCAGAACCTGTGAAACATGATTTGGAAGAACAGGTCATTATGGGTAAATTCTATTTAGGATATTAAAATCATTCTAAATTTATAATGAACTCTAAGTTCAATAGACACTATATTTATAAGAAGACAATGTGACATCAAAAAGATGATGTGAAAGTTAAGGCAAAGATTGGAGTGATGTGTCATATCATATAAATATCATACATATAATATAATAAATATCATACATGACATATAAATCATATATATGTATTTATGTATTAAATATATATAAATACAATTATAAATGTATTTCTAACAACAAGGAAAATCAAAAAAAAGACAAACCTTTCATGAATCAACCTATTGATTTTGGACAGATATTTTAATAAGTTATGAAATAATAAGTTTTTCTTTGAACTCATTACTTTGTATGATAAATGTTAGGCACGCCCTAGAATATTACCACAATGGAAGATGTCTGTGAGCTAGAGTAGGGTATGGAATAATAAATTTATTATTAGAAAATGCTAACAAAAACACTATTTTTTAAATTTATTTTTACATTTTTTAAAATTTTATTTTGATCATAGTGGCTTAAATATATTTCACATTAGTATTTTAGGTACATATTAACATTGAATCAGGGGAATACCCACCACCAGGTTTGTCCACTCCCCTTCCCCGTTCCCTTTGTGCGTCCCATATTCGCGACCCATCTCAACCGGGCTGCTGGATTAGGCGGTCCCCTCTTGGACTAGCTTACTATCAGTGATCATACATCTATTTGGTCCTGGTGCCCTGCCTTGTTTCTCCCTCTATTTGAGGGGCTAAGCTAGATAAATCGAGTTATGTGGTTTTGTTTGAGGGAAAGAAAAGCAATAGAATGGGATAAAGATTAAGAAAAAAATTAAAATAAAATAAAATAAAACTATTCTGGAAATGGACAGAGTCCTTCTAGTGGCTATCAACCTCGATTTGAGAGAGGACATGAAGAAGGTAATTGAAACTCCATAACAATACAAAAATAAGTGTCAAGTTAAATATCCAGTAAGCCCTACAGCAATAAAGAGAAGCACAATGCAATAGTGTCGGTTCTGAATTCAAATCATGCCGGAGTGCAATAAGAAAGAGAAAGATAAGATAAAATAATATAAAATAAAAAGGAGATATCAACTTCAATATCTTCACCAAGATAAGGACGTCAAAAAATACATCAATCAATAGATATATGTATTTTTTCTTTTTCCTCCTGCATAGGCACAGTAACTAATGGGGGATATTATAGAGGGAATTCCCTTGGCCTAGGAGATACAGGGTTTCTCCATCCCTGAAGTGTACTGTCATGGGATTAACTATAGACTCTTTGCATGATCATTTACTCTACCCTTGGTGCTTTTGTGGTGTATGGAAGCCTTCTGCTTCGTACTGGATGGTGAAATCAGTCCTTTGTGTCTAGAGATCTTGGTGACTGTGCAGCTCAAGGACTGGAGCTTATGGTGGAGGCTTTCTTTGTGGTTCTAGCTGTCCTGCTTCTTCAGTGTTGTTTTAATTCATCTTCTGTAGTTAGTGTTCTTGGTCATTATGTTGCTCCTAGGGTGGAGCAAAAACACTATTTTATCCTTTTTTTTTTCTTTTCGGTGTTTGGGTCACACCTAGCAGCGCTCATAAGACATGCCGGGATTTGAACCACAGTCCTTCTGCATGCAAGGCAAACGCCTACTTCCATGTTATCTCTGTGGCCCAAAGATTTTATTTTTATATGATATATTCTACCAAGTTTTATATTCCACCATGAAACTTTTTAAATATTATTTCTGGTTTTTGGGCCACACCTGGTGATGCTCAGGGGTTATTCCTGGCTCTATGCTCAGAAATCGCTCCTGGCTCTGAGACCATACGCGATCCTGGGGAATCTAAGAACCCAGGTCTGTTCTGGATCAGTCGTGTGCAAAGCAAACGACCTACCGCTGTGCTATCACTCTGGTCCCTACTATGAAACTTTTAGCCAAAACAAAACAAAACGTTGAAGCTATTATAGGTATGTACAGTAATGTCTTTTTAAACTTTAGATGTGTTAAAACTGTGGGTAAACATGCTATGCTTTAAATACCTAGGTTAGTAACATCACTCTGGTTACACTCTGGTCCCTACTATGAAACTTTTAGCCAAAACAAAACAAAACGTTGAAGCTATTATAGGTATGTACAGTAATGTCTTTTTAAACTTTAGATGTGTTAAAACTGTGGGTAAACATGCTATGCTTTAAATACCTAGGTTAGTAACATCACTCTGGTTACACTTATATTAAAAATGGCCGTAGCTATAGCATAGTGGTAGGGTATTTGCCTTGCACATGGCCGATCCAGGATTAACCTGGGTTCGATCCCGGATACCATATGCTCCCCCGAGCCAGGAGCAACTTCTGAGCACAAGACCAGGAGTAATCACCGAGTGTGGCCCCCCCCAAAAAACAAAACAAAACAAAAAACAAAAGCAAAACATTCATATTAAAAATTCTAGAAATACTTTTATACCTACAGAAAACATAGGGCATTTTTATTGCTTATACACTTATATATAAATAATTTTAGTTTTTATAAATAGATATAAATAATTTGGCAAAATCTTAAGATTTAATAATACTTGATAATTTAGAATTCAAATTGATATAATTTGGAATTCAAATTCATGTACATGGTAAAAGGGTAGGATTATTTTTTAAAATCAAGTCATTTCATTTAGAGGAAAAGTGACTTGAAGGCAGTTTTGGTAAGTATATTTTGGTTCCCATGTGATCATTCTTGCTGGAGTTGACATAGCATACTAACTACATAAACATTATTTTTCAAAAAGAAATCTTTGAAGTAATTAACAGCATGAATTAATAAAAAGTGAGTAAGTATGACTAAATTATTGATTAGTAGAGAGCCTAGAATCTAAGCGATTGAAAATATAAAAGTGTTCTCAAGCAAAACTTGTGGGAACAATAAAATAAGCTTGTTTTTTACTTGCTCTCATTAATTCAGGACTTATCACTCAAAAAGTAGCATAAAAATAACCTTGAAAATCGTAATTGGATGAGGACTTAATGTTTGAAACTCTGATATTATTTACATTATATTATGAACTAAAGTAGATCGAAGTATCCCCCAAACTAAATAATATATAGGTATATGTGAAAATTACATTGCTCTGACATATATTAAAATATATACAAAGTTTTAACATATTATATCTCTATGTCTGTAACTTGATGTATACATGTATTTATTTGATCTATATTACAGAAATCTATCTTTAGACTCAAATTTCATTTATATATTAATACATGTATATATGGTGCACATATTTAGCCTTATTTTCATGCTATTTATTTCTTCACTTAGAAATAAATTGTCTCGTGTTTTAAACTGCAACAAATTAGAGATTTTGTAGAAAGCATTATGGTAAGCACATGTGAAGCTTCTCTGTCAGAAATTTCTGAAATATACTTGAATTTTGAACAATGCCATTTTTTTTTTTTGATTTGGGTCACACCCGGCAGCATTCAGAGGTTACTCCTAGCTCTACGGTCAGAAATCACTCGCCGCAGGCTCGGGGACCATATGGGATGCCGGGATTCGAACCACCATCATTTTGCATTTAAGGCAAACCCCTTTCCTTCATGCTATCCCTCCGGTCCTGCCACTTAATCTTTTAACATCGTAGTTGGTATTTATATATTTTTTCAGTTAGTCAATTTTTATATAGTCTGGAAGTAATTTCAAGATAGAATATTTTGAAATGAAAATGCATGAAATGCCAACATGGATAGAAAAAAAATGCACATTTTAGACACCTGCATTATCTAGAGGTTGTGACATAACCTCACAAAACTGCACTTCTATACTTACAAAGTGTTGCCGAAGATGTTGACTGCATTTAGTTGAGATTCTTAGTGTAACATGCAATTAGTAGGGAGAGGCTCCTGTTTTATCTGCCTCCTCCTTCTCATTTTAGTACTAGGATACTCTGTGTAGTTGTTGCTTTCCTTAATCGAACTACTGTGAATCAGTAAATTGGAATTTTTTTTTTTTTTTTTTTTTGGTTTTTGGGTTACACCCAGCAGCGCTCAGGGGTTACTCCTGGCTCTATGCTCAGAAATCGCTCCTGACAGGCTTGGGGAACCATATGGGATGCCGGGATTCAAACCACTGACCTTCTGCATGCAAGGTAAACGCCTTATCTCCATGCCTTCTCTCCTGCATTTTCATTTCAAAAAATTGGAATTTTTTTTGTTAGATAAAACTTCATTGGTCTCTTTCCTATACTAAATATCTATTTTACCAGGTAAGCAAAATACTGTTGTATGGATTATATCGTGGAAAAATCCTACAGTTGCTTTGCTAAGTAAGTAATTAACCTGCATTTATTTGATTGCATACCAAAGTGATATATTCATAATTTTATTTATGAGTAGAGAGATATGATGTACAATAACAAAAAAGAAAAGCTTATTAAAATTTATTTATTTGGACCTGGTATTATTAGTTGGACCTAGATATTAATTTGAGTTGGATGCATTTTGTGTAATAAAACAATTTTCTATACAATTAATAGCACAAATTTTGATTCATTAAGCTTGGCCTCTTGAGAACTCACATTGACGCTTTTAGATTTTAAAATAAATCATGTCAATTATTGTTTAAATTTAACAATGATGAAAAAATTTACATATTTATAATTACTTTCTACATTGTACACATAGATGTGGGTATTTACCTTAACTAGTATGTGAAGGGTTTCTAAATTAACTCTATCATGTGTTAACTCAAACATAGTTTTTCAAAACTGTAAATATCTATCATTTTTGAATAGTCTAAAATGGAAGTAGAAATGCCTCTAATGTTATACTTACTTAAAATCAATTTTTGCTCTAAAATGAGAATAATTATTATATAATTATTTTTGAATAATAGATAAAACAAAAAGAAATTCATGGCTTGGTTTATATGTACTATGTCAAGAACAGAGTGAGTCTATGGAGCTAGCCCAGTACAAACATGGCAATAACATTTTTGAGCATCCCATGTATAATGTTATTTGTTTTTGGTTTGTGAGTCACACCCGGTAGTGCTCAGGGGTTACTCCTGGCTCTATGCTCAGAAATAGCTCCTGGCAGCCTCAAGGGATCATATGGGATGCCAGGATTCGAACCAATGGCCTTCTACATGCAAGGAAAATGCCCTACCTCCATGTTATCTCTCCAGCCCCTCTCTTGTATAACATTAAGATACCATGTCAGCTCTGAAAAAATACTATATGTATGCAATTATCAGTGAGCTTTATTCAAACTTTCTATTGTTAGTGTAAAAATTGACACACATAGCATCTAAAAATAACATTTTTTTTCTGTTCTATAAGACAAAAGCCTAATGTTCCTTTCTATTACCTTAAGATCAAGGTTTCAATACTGGAGTTTCTCTCTGAAATTTCTACTACCTTGTTCATTCAGTTATTAGCAAAAATTCCCTCTCCTCTTTTTTTAAAATAATATCTTTATTTAAACATCTTGATTACAAATATGATTGTGATTAGGTTTAAGTCTTGTAAAGAACACCCCCCTTCACCAGTGGAACATTCCCAACACCAATGTTCCAAATCTCCTTCCATCCCACCACACCCCCACCTGTACTATAGACAGGCTTTCCAGTTTCCTCATTCATTCACATGGTTATAGTAGTGCTCAGTGTAGTTATTTCTATGACTGAATTCACCACTCTTTGTGGTGAGCTTCATGAAGTGAGCTGGAAGTTCCAGCTCTCCTCTCATTGTCTCATGATTGTTGCAAAAATGACTTATTTTTCTTAAAACCCATAGATGAGTGAGACTATTCTGCGTCGCTCTCTCTACCTCCCTCTGACTTATTTCACTCAGCATGATAGATTCCATGTACATCTATGTATAGGAAAATTTCGTGACTTCATCTCTCCTGACGGCGGCATAATATTCCATTGTGTAAATGTACCAGAGTTTCTTTAGCCATTCATCTGTTGAAGGGCATCTTGGTTGTTCCCAGAGCCTGGCTATTGTAAATAGTGCTGCAATAAATATAGGTGTGAGAAAGAGATTTTTGTATTGTATTCTTGTGTTCCTAGGGTAGATCCCTAGGAGTGTAATATCTGGGTCGAATGGGAGCTCAATTTTCAGTTTTTGGAGGAATCTCCATATCGCTTTCCATAGAGGTTGGACTAGCCGGTATTCCCACCAGCAGTGGATAAGAGTTCCTTTCTCTCCACATCCCCGCCAGCACTGATTATTCTCGTTCTTTGTAATGTGTGCCAATCTCTGTGGTGTGAGATGGTATCTCATCGTTGTTTTGATTTACATCTCCCTGATGATTAATGATGAGGGGCATTTTTTCATGTGCCTTTAGCCATTTGTATTTCATTTTTTTTTATCAAAGCATCTGTTCATTTCTTCTCCCCATTTTTTTATGGGATTAGATGTTTTTTTTCTTGTAAAGTTCTGTCAGTGCCCTGTATGTTTTGGATATTAGCCCCTTATCTGATGGGTGTTGGATGAATAGTTTCTCCCACTTGGTGGGCGACTCTTGTATCCTGGGCACTATTTCTTTTGAGGTGCAGAAACAGACGCAGAGAAAGCATTTGGTAAGGTCCAACACCCATTCTTGATCAAAACTCTCAGCAATATTGGAATGGAAGGAACCTTTCTCAATCTAGTTGAAGCCATCTACCACAAGCCAATGGCAAATACTATCCTCAATGGAGAAAAACTAAAAGCCTTTCCTTTAAATTCTGGTACAAGACAAGGCTGTCCGCTCTCACCACTCCTCTTCAACATAGTGCTGGAAGCTCTTGCTATAGCCATCAGGCAAGAAAAAGATATCAAGGGAATCCAGATAGGAAAAGAAGAAGTCAAGCTCTCACTTTTTGCAGATGATATGATACTCTACTTAGAAAACCCTAAAGACTCTACCAAAAAGCTTCTAGAAACAATAGACTCATATAGCAAGGTGGCAGGCTACAAAATTAACACACAGAAATCAATGGCTTTTTTATACACCAATAATGATAGGGAAGAGAAGGAAGTCAAGAAGGCAATCCCATTCACATTAGTGTCACACAAACTCAAATATCTTGGAGTCAACTTGACCAAAGACGTGAATGACCTATACAAAGAAAACTATAAAGCCCTGCTCCAAGAAATAAAAGAGGACACATGGAAATGGAAACACATACCCTGCTCATGGATTGGCAGGATTAACATCATTAAAATGGCAATACTCCCTAAAGCATTATACAGATTTAATACGATCCCCTTAAAAATACCCATGACATTCTTCAAAGAAGTGGATCAAACACTTATGAAGTTCACCTGAAACAATAGACACCCTAGAATAGCTAAAGCACTCCTAGGGAAAAGGAAAATGGAAGGCATACTACAAAGCAATAGTTATCAAAACAACATGGTATTGGAATAAAGATAGACCCTCAGATCAGTGGAATAGGCTTGAATTCTCAGAAATTGTCCCCCAGACATACAATTATCTAATTTTTGATAAAGGAGCAAGAAATCCTAAGTGGAGCAAGGAAAACCTCTTCAACAAGTGGTGCTGGCACAACTGTTTAACCACTTGCAAAAAAGCGAACATAGACCCCCAGTTAACATCATATACCAAGGTAAAATCCAAATGGATTAAAGACCTCGATATCAGACCCGAAACCATAAGATATATAGAACAACACCTAGGCAAAACACTCCAGGACATTGAGACTACAGGCATCTTCAAGGAGGAAACTGTACTTTCCAAACAAGTGGAAGCAGAAATCAACAGATGGGAATACATTAAACTGAGAAGCTCCCTCTCCTCTTGTAAGATTCAAACTGTTATCTGGCTGAATGTATTTGGAAAGTCATTCTGAAATTCCTGGAAGAAATTTCTGGATACCACCACATTTTTTTTTTGCCTCTTCTCTCTTATAATTGTGAGCTGAATTTCTTATTTTACATCTCTCTGATAAATCAGGAAACTTTTGAGTTTTTGTGGACTTATGAGATCATTCTAGAACCAGTTGGGCAATTCTTTATGCTGGACTATACCCCAACCACATCTGCAAAGTATCTTCTAGGTGATATCATATTCAGTTATTTCAAGAAATACAGCATTCTCATCTTTGTAGCCATCATACTTATATTCTCTTTCCCTTTCTAGTCTTATTCCTGCAGCAGTTAGAGCAGCCAAGAAATGAAAATATGGGGCCATAGTGATAGCACAATGATAGGGAGTTTGTCTTGTACCTGGCAGATTTAGGACAGACCTAGGACGAACCTTGTTTGGATCCCCAGGCATCCCATATGGACCCCCTAGCCAAGAGCGATTTCTGAATGCATAGCCAGGATTAATCCCTGAGCGTCACCAGGTGTGGTCCAAAAAGCAAAAATAAATAAATAAATAAATAAATAAAGAAATAAATAAATGAAAATGCCATTTATATTTTTTATCAGAAAGCACATCATTTCCTATTCTAAAGAAATTTAGTCCTTAAACAGATGGAGTTGGGCATCTGGTGTATTTAGAAAATAATAAATGTGAAGGCTTTTATACAGTATTCTCTAAAAGACAGAAATTCTCCTGTTCTGTATTAGTAGAGTATGATCACAGTATAGTTATATGACTTCTGTAATCTCTTCCATCACTACCTCCTATCCTCCCCCACATCATGACTGAATTTCTTGGCCCTATGTCAGTATCTATAGAGCATATTATGTTTCTCCTATCTTGTTTACTTTTTCCCCTTATCATATCACTCTTGCCCTTCATCATAACCTAATTATAGCCTTCAATTCAATCACTGAAAAATTGTAGCTGTTTTTCTTGAACTTTATCTACCTGTACTCAATTTCTATGTGTGTATAAGAATATTATCTTCCTTGAGTATTTAATTTCAATAACTATAAATATCTTTCAATTATTTGTGTATTCATATATTCATATTTCAATGTGAGCATTTAACTATATATGTGTACATACATATAATTATTTCCATCCATTTCTTTTTAAGGGGCTTCAAAGTAAAGCAATTAAAAAACTCTTACCTAGATCAAAATAATTACTATAGAGTCAGTTTCATATAACTAAAATAAATAAAAGCTTGTGAAATGTTAATCTATTAACCTAAATATTGAAAGTATTTTCTTTAATAAAATACAAGATAGACCGACATATTATAATTCGTGAAAATATATGACATTTTGAAGCAATAGTGGTAAAATATATGTATTTTTCAGTTTTTGGTTCACATCCAGAAGTGATCAAGGATTACTCCTGGCTCTGAGCTCAGAAATCACTCTAGCAGACTCTGGGGACCACATGGGATGCTGGGGAATCAAACCCTGATTCCCTACCCACTGTGCCCTATCCACTGTGCTATCACTCTAGCCCAATAGTAGTAGATTAAAACAAAAATAGTTAACAGTACAGGTAGAAGAAATTAAAATATGACAAGTTTCATTATATGGGCTTTAAAATCAAATAGCATGAGTTTAGATTCCAGTTTACCGCTTATTGCCTATTTTAACCTGGGCAAGAAATAAACAACTTATGTATACTATTTTTCTGTTAAATAGAATAAAACAATAATCTCTAACTTAGTGGCTATGAAAGTTAAATAAAGTAACATGTTAAATATATTATATACATTACTCAAACTGAGAGGTTAATAATTGTTATCTTGGGGCCCGGGAGATAGCATGGAGGTAACGCATTTGCCTTTCATGCAAAAGGTCATCAGTTCGAATCCCGGTGCCCCATATGGTCCCCCGTGCCTGCCAGGAGCAATTTCTGAGCATGGAGCCAGGACTAACCCCTGAGCACTGCCGGGTGTGACCCTAAAACCAAAATAATAATAATAATAATAATAATAATAATAATAATAATAATAATAATAATAATAATAATAATAATAATTGTTATCTTTGGTTTTAACAGAATTTCAAGTATATCTTCCACTAACTCACATTGGTATTGAGGGTCTTTTTTTCAGCCTCCTAGACAGTGTTCAGAGACATAACATGACATCTGGCTAACTTATTGCATTTTCTAAAGGCAACAATTAGTGCCTAAATTATCTGTGTCTGAAAAATGTGTTAAGAACTTTAAGCATGCAGGCTTTGGATGGAGAAAGTGCAAATCAGTGCTTAGGAGTACACCATAGCCATATTCACACATCAAATGGTGTTGAAGTTTTCTCCTGAGCTGCCTTCCAAAATGCTAGATGGGGACATGTAGTGCTGGAATTGAATTGAGGTTGGGACTTTCCGTGTTTAATCCCCACACCCTCATGTTAACACTTTTGTGTGTGTGTTTTAATTTAATTTAATATTTTAATTTTTTGTTGAAACCATTGTGAGTTACAAGTCTTTCATGGCTGTATTTCAGGCATTTAGTGATAGTGAATTAGGACCATTCCCACCACCAGTTTTGACCGCCCTTCACCATAGTTCATTGCATGCCTCCTATACCTCCACCATTAGCGCCCAGGATTACCAATATAACAGGCCCATTTTGTGTTTAGCTTGTTATAGTTTGGATCTCTTGATTCTATTGTCATTGATTTTGGCTTGGGTATTTAGAGCTCATGTTAGCACTTTTAATTATCAGAATAACCCTATGAGATAAAACAGGTACATTCTACAGAGGTGCCAAAACTAATAAATTAGGAGAAAGTAGTTCTCTTAAAACATACTGTTAGATAGAAGAAAATCAAATATACAGGCCCAGGTAGGTTTCTGGAAACCTATATACAGTCCCCAGAAACTGCAAAATAATCCAAATTAACTATTGATCTTGATTCTTCTAAAGCAATCCCATCTTTAGTCTTCTTTAGGCATCTCACTTGAATGAAACTTCTTAATAGGGCCTCATTTAAATTCAAATGTATAAAATAAGCAGATATATTAGACATGCCCAAGCTAAAGGAAGATATTTATTGACCATAGCATAATGAATAACACTCAAAATATTGAGGGTTGCACAATGAGTTTCTTAGCTCTTGATTCTGCAGCTACTGGGGCTCTCCTGGAATAATCATCTGCTGCCTCACTTAGATGTTCTAAAGTATTTGTGACAAGGCCTGGAGAGATAGCATGAAGGTAAGGCATTTGCCTTGCCTGCTAAAGGACAGCAGTTCTAATCCAGGCATTCCATATGGTCCCCAGAGCCTGTCAGGAGCAATTTTTGAGCATGGAGCCAGGAGTAACCCCTGAGTGCTGCCGGGTGTGACCCAAAAACCAAAAAAGAAACAAAACACATTTGTGGACAGGTTGTATGTTGAAGCAGTTATAACTGTAGTGTTTTGTTTAGTAAACCTACTTCTTTCACTGTGAAAAGTTAATTTAAAATAATTTATACAGTAGAAAATAGTACAAAAGGTAGGGTGCATGCACATGTACTTCACTTTTATAGAATCTCCAACATGACATGACAACCTGATCATTGCCAGAAATAATTCCTAACACTGAGCCTCTCACACAATATCAGTAAGAAAGGACAAAAGGGCCCCTAAACACTGTTTAAGAGGTTCTCCAAGTTTATATTAAAAATTATACTATAGAATAGTTTTAGATTTATAAAAAAAGGTAAGAAATCAGTATAATTTCATCTGCTACTAATGTATGTACCCAGATTCTTCTGCTACTAAGATCATACATTGGTATTATCCATTTCTTCAATTAACCAATACAATTTATAATTATCAACTAAAGAATTAAAATATGAAAATATTTTTCAGATTTTTTTAGTTTTCTTTCTTCATGCCCTTTAATGTTCCAGAGTCTCATGAAAGAAACAGGTTATGTTCAGCTATCAGTTGTCTTCTTACATATCCCTTGACGACTGAGCAGAAAGTTTCCAGACACCACAAAAGAACATAGGGGAGAGTAAAAGAGTATACTCCAAGGGCAGAGAAACCCTGTATCTCTTAGGCCAAGGGAATTCCCTTTCTAATCTCTCCAATATTTACTGTGCCTATGCAAAAAAAAAGAGAGAGAGAGAGAGAGAAGCACAAATTAATTTTTTATTATTGTTTTTGTTTTTCTTTTTGCTTTGTTTTGTTTCTTTTTTGTTTTGTCTTGTCTTTGTTGCTGTTGTGCTTTTTGTTTTTTGTTTGTCTGATTTTTTGTATTGCTGTTATGTTTTTCTTCATTTTTCCCTTTCTTCTTTTAAATTGATATTTATAGCCTCTAAAAGGACTCCTCCTGTTTTTTGCTTGTTTGATTTTTGCCCTTTCCCCCCCTTCAAACAGAGCCACATAACTTGAACCATCTTGTCTGTCTCATTAATTGAGGAAGAGATAATGGAGGGTTCCAAGACTAAACAGTCATATGAGCATTAAGTAGAAATAAAAAAAATGATCAGACTTAAATGCCAAATACAAAACCAATGGCAACAGAATCCAAGCACAATTTACAACAAGCTAGAGCGGACCACTTATACTAGCAGCTCAAGGACAAAAGAGGGGAATATGGGGTGCATGCTGGGAACAGAGGTGGAGAGAGGACAACATTGGTGGTGGGAATGCCCCAGATTCAATGTCACCTAAAATATTACTGTAAAAGATTTGTAATCCACTTTGGTCAAAATAAAAATTATTTTAAAAAAACCACTTGTGTCCTTATTTTAGGGATAGCCTTAATTTTTGTGTATCTTTTATTAAATTCACTTCATATAATTTCTTCTCTCAGTCTATGTATCTATCTCTCTATCAAACACACATATAAACACATCTCTCTGCTTGTTGTACTCTCTGGTTTAAGACTCCTTTATGTAAACAGTAGAAGTTGTCCCACCCCATTAGACTTGTTTAAGTAGCTACAGAACACCACTTTTTTTTTTTTAATTTTCGTGACTAAATTGAATTATGAAACTTTCACAGTAATGTTTAAGGTACATAGTGACATTGAATCAGAGGCATTCCCATTACCAGGGTTGTCTTCACTCCTCCCCTGTTCCCAGCATGCTTCCCATATCCCCCTCTTGTGCCCCTCAAACTGCCAGTATATATAACTGGTCCCCTCTGTTGTAGATTGAGCATTGATTCTGTTGTCATTGACTTTGGGTTTGGTGCGTAAGAACCACTTTCTTATATTCTCTTGGTCAAAGTTGATTCAAACCCAGTTCAGATTCAAGGACTAAAAGTAAGTTTCACTTTCTGAACAACATTTGTACAAGGAAAGAACATAGACAGAACTCTCTGAAGTCAGTTATCACATGTGTGCCAGGCATATACCACTGACATTTAGCTAATTTTAAGCAGATAATGATATAAACTGTTATAATATATAAGGAAAGAGATGGCACACTAATGTTGATTTCCAATTCCTTTTAAAGCTATATAACTTAAAATCAGTTGTTGCCATCTAACTAACATAAATATATTTTCTTAATAGATTAAAATATCTCATAAAATATTCAATGTGCCATTCATAAATGTGATGTTTTTTTCTTTTGTAAATATACAAATCATGTGCATATATATATACATATATATATATATATAATAAAGCTAGTCTTTACATTTGCCATAGAATGAGGAACTGTATGTCTCTTTCGAAGTCTACTATGTCTCCAGGCATAGAAATGAAAATACTGATACTATGACAACACAGGCTGAATTTTCTGCTTTGCAGACGCCAGATTTATTTTTAAATGGTGTGAATCAAATCTGTGCTTAGAGGCCAACTTCAAAATATAAAAGAAAAATTGGCAACAGAAGAATTTTGCTGGTTTGGCTGAAGTGAAGCGTTCAACAGTGTTTCTTTCTAGTGGAGCGTCTGACTGTGAAAATCTTTCCAATTTTAATTCTCTTTGGTTTGCCAAAAGGGGATTATGAATTAAAGTCAATGTCGCAGGGAATGTCACCTGTCTTTGGAAGAAAATAATAAATCAAAAAGGCTGTTCAATATATTTTAAAATAAAATGTATATTTATCTACTTTGGAGTCTTTCTTTCTTTGGCAAAGGAATAACAAATAAGTGGAAATTCATTATATCTTATCATCCTAATCGTTGTTCATCTCAAAATAGAGAAAAGGAAATCTCCCTTTGAATATAATAATAAAGACAGAGCAGAAAGAAAAGTGAATGAATTGTGTATTGTGAATGACTCAAAATTGAATTATTCGAGTCAGACACTGTTAAGAAAGAAATATTTAAAGGACGTTTTCTCCTTACCAGAAACAACACTAAAAATTCAATAATAGGAAATAAAAAGGATTTGGAGACTGAATTTTCAGTGCTTCAAGTGAATTTATATTTTAAGCTTAAACAATGAAAAACAAAGAAAACACCATAAACTAGAAATTATGTGTATTGTTTTTTCTTAACTATGTTTCTTTCCTGTAGTTTGTTAGCCAGACCCTCTAAGCAGGGGTCTCAAACTCACGGCTAGCGGGCCGTTTGGGGCCCTCCGTACAACATTTTGTGGCCCTGCCCTAGAGGAATTATTTTCTGTTTTGTTTTGTTTTAGTTGTTTGGATCACAGCCCCCAACGTTCAAGGCTTACTTTGCACTCAAGGATCACCCCGACTTTGCCTCCTGCAGCCTCCAGGTAAATTGAGTTTGAGACTCCTGCGTCTACTGTCTGTAATGGGTATAGCTTATCAATCACTTCAGGGGAAAAATGGTGTCAATTCTCAGAGGAAGAGATAGATGGTATCAAGTGACTACTGTACACTTCCTCAGACTTTTACTACAGAATTAAAGTTACCAATTGGAACTTACAATTGAAGTTACCAAGTGAAAAAGTCTTTTCCCAAAAGGGAAAAAATAAAAAAAAGACTTGGAGTGAGGGTGAGAAAAAGGAAATAAAAGTGACTTAGGCAATGGTGGAAAGTGCGTGTTTGCCTGCGCGTGTGTGTGTGTGTGTGTGTGTGTGTGTGTGTGTGTGTGTGTGTGTGTGTGTGTGTGTGTGGGGGGGGGATACAGTAATTGTATGCTACAAGTATAAACATTAAAAATATAAACGACCATATCCCTCACTTAACATAAGCTTTAAGCATAAAACCAAGGATATATAAAAAACTTTAAATGTCACTAATATTTGTTTAAATATGTCACTAATATGTCCAAAAATAATAAAAGGCAGGATACCTCTCCAAAAGTGATCATTTCTGTCTTATGCTCAGAACTAGATCTATGATAATACAACTTCTTTAAAAAAAATTAAGTGGTGCCAGAGAGATGGTACTAGTGTATTAGCAATGCACATGGCCAAAATAGTTTGATCCTAAATACCATATATGGTCCACAAGCAGCAGAAAGAGTGATCCCTGAGCAGAGAGTTAAGAATTAATCCTGTAGAGCTAAAGACCTAGAACAATGGGGAGGGCACTTGTCTTCCATGCAGTTACCCTAGATTTGATTCCCATCATCTCATGTGATTCTCTGACCTTTGTCAGGAGTGATTCCTGAGTTTAGAGCCAGGAGTAAACCACATTATCAAAGTATGGACCCAAAATAAAAGAAATAAAATTAAAAAAAGAAAATAAATCCTGAGTACTGCCAATGAACAAACAACTAACAACTAAACAATAAACACTATTGGTAACACTGCTTTTGATCTATTTATCTGAAAATGAATAGCAACATTTTACATAGTTTTTTTTTATAATCAAGGACTCTACTTGTTTTGTTACTGAAGTTTTAGTCACTTATTAATGACAAGATGGGAAATGTTAATGGATTGGTTTAAAAATGAGCTAAAAGTAAAATAGATCTGAATGTTAGAATTCATGAATTATGATATTTGCTTTCCAATATCGCAGCAAAAATATTATATTGTCATTTCAAAAGTGAAAGGGGCCATCAGATCAAGGAAGTCAATAAACTATTATAAAATATTTGTATAGCATTTATAATGTTACATTTTTGGATATATCTTAGGTTTGGTAGAATATAAACAACTGTTTACACTGTAGTCTTTAATTTTATTAGACTTAATTGAATAAAAAAACTAAAAAATACAGATATTGAGACTACCTTACTAAAAAATAATTTATTTTGGGAATGG
Source organism: Crocidura indochinensis (assembly GCA_004027635.1). NCBI lineage: Eukaryota > Metazoa > Chordata > Mammalia > Eulipotyphla > Soricidae > Crocidura > Crocidura indochinensis. The sequence continues at coordinate 35,312 of PVKC010000100.1, read as the reverse complement.
CACTATATCACCATGGTAGGGCATTTGCCTTGTATGTATTATGTATTTGGCATTTGCTGAATCAGGATGAACCTCGGTTTGATCCCCGGCATCCCATATGGTCCCCCAAGCCAGGAGCGATTTTTGAGCACATAACCAGGAGTAACCCTTAAGTGTCACCAGGTGTGGCCCCACCCCAAAATTTTATTTTAATTAATCATTATAACTTTCAATTATCAACATTTTGTTTTAGAGATTGAAAACCTTTTGCTAGTATTTCTATTTTATTACCAGCCCTGATGATCAGAATATATTCCTATGGTTACTTTTCATCATATTAAGATAAACTTCAGAAATAGTTATGCTATACTTCTATATTCTTAGGCTTATACTTACATTCTGATTTTAAATCAAAATGACTTATAATGTCATGACTTATGACTTAAAATGACTTATAGACATGAACAAAACTGTGTGCAAATTTTTGTCAGGATTAAGTAGAACTATTAACTATATGATTATTTTTTAACATAAATTTCCAATATAGAAAACGATTTTAGTATATTGCTATTCAATCTTATTTTCTGTTTTTTTTGTGTGTGTATATTTGTTTTTTGTTTTGTTCGTTTTTGGGTCACACCTGGCTGCGCTCAGGGGTTACTCCTTGCTCTGTGCTCAGAAATTTCTCCTGGAGGGGGCCGGGCGGTGGCGCTGGAGATAAGGTGCCTGCGCTAACCTAGGACGAACCGCGGTTCGATCCCCCGGTTCCCCATATGGTCTCCCGTGCCTGCCAGGAGCAATTTCTGAGCATGGAGCCAGAAGTAACTCCTGAGCACTGCCGGGTGTGACCCAAAAACCAAAAAAAAAAAAAAAAAAAAAAAAAAAAAAAAAAAAAAAAAAAAAAAAAAAAGAAATTGTTCCTGGAAGGCTCAGGGGACCATATGGGATGCCAGGATTCCAACCACCGACCTTCAGCATGCAAGGCAAATGCCCTGCCTCCATACTATCTCTCAGGCCCCATGAATCTTATTTTCAGTGAATGTTTAGGATAATTTATTTAAAAATATTGTTATCTACATTGAGTAGAAATAAAAAATGATCAGGTCTAATACCCAAACCAAAGTTAATGACAATAGAATCAAGAGACCCAAACCACAACAAGCTATACACAAAAGGGTCCTGTTATACTAACAGTCCAGGAAGCTAAGGATAGAGAGGTTTAGGATGTATGCTCAGAACTATAGTGCAGGGAGTCAACAATGGTAGTGGGACTGGCCCTAATTCACTGTCACTATGTGCTTGAAATACAACTGTGAAAGACTTGTAATTCTCATTAGTCTCAATAAAAAATAAAAACAAATTACTGTTACCTATGGATCTTATTATTATTTATTGGTTTTTAAATGATCTATTGTAATAATAAAATTGAAATTTTAATATTTAGTCTTATTGTAACTAAATATTAAGATAATTTATTTAAAGTTTATTATTATCTATGGTTTCTCACTGCCTTATCAGCTTGCCTAAACTTTTCCTAAGATTAACATAAAAATTTCTTTTTAGAAACTTTAGGAAAATGGAGAGAGGGAAATCGTTTCTAGACTAAAAACATTTCCCAGGGCAATTCAATTCTTTTGTATGTAATCTATACTATCACTCACAGAATCCCACGAAATCCCAATAAATATTGTTGATTGTTTTCTATCTAGTTCGAAAATGGAAACTAAAATTACACATACTTAGTGCATTTCTCAGCTTCAGGTTTTTAACGTTTCAATGTATCTAAATGGTTTAGAAGTATAAGCCATTTCAATTACATTAGTAGCACATTAAACTTACTAAAAGACTTTGAAGAGAGTAAGAAAAGTATCTACATTAGTTATATAAGTTGGTATTTCTGTATCAACACATGACACAAGTTCATTGCATTACATTTTTTTTTAAAGGCCAGGGAGTACCACAGGTAGGATACTTGCACACAGACAGCCTGAGTTCAATCCCTGCATACCGTATTGTCCCATGATACACCACCAGCAGTATTTCCAGAGTACAGCTCAAGGAATTACCCCTGAGCACTGTCAAGTGTGGCAGTCCAACCCAATTTAAAAAAATCTAATTATATATGGAATGTGCTAAATATAATCATGCCTAGCAATTGCAAGAATTAGCCCGAAGAATACACTATTTGTTGTGTAACATCAAAGCTAACTGTGAAAGATATATGAATAAAATTTCAAAATATTAAACAGAGCATGTTAAAGAACATGTATAGTGTTTTCTTCTCTTAAACATAATTTTTACTTGTCTGAACATAGGTCAGAATGAAAATCACACTTTGAATAATTGTATGAAACTGGATATTGTCTATTTTCTGGGAAATGACGGTACTCTAAAAATAAAAAATCAAGTTGTTCATATGACTATTAATCCTGAATTGTTTTGTTTTTGCTTTGTTTTGGTGGGGTTTTGGGCTACACCTGGTGGCACTCAGGGGTTACTCCTGGGTCCACACTCAAAAATTGCTCCTGGCTCAGGAGACCATATGGGATGCTGGGGAATTGAACTCAGCCTCATGCAAAGCAAATGCCCTATCACTATGCTAACACTCAGGCCCTGATTAGTCCTGAATTTAAATATGTTATTTCTCCTGTAAATCAACATGAATATATGATACCTTTAATTTTATCTTCTATTGTTCATAAATATTTATTTACTCTACAATTTCTAATTACTTCCATTTTTAATATCTGACATTTTCGGTATTTATAAGTAATCTAAATATTTGTAATAAATTTATAAGACATAATCAGGTATAAATATAGATCTAAATGATCAAATTATTGGATATTTAGACTAATAGTCAAATGTATTGCATATTTTTTACTGCACTAGAAAGTTACAAATATGGACAAATGATGCTTACATGTGCTATTTCTCTGTCATCTGTAAACTCAGAAATAAATGGTTTTCCAGATTAAGTGAAAATACACTATGAAAATGAAGAGTTAGGAAAGAGTGTAATTACCAGAGCAACTGCTCAAGATGTTCAAGGCTCTGAGTTTAATATGTGCCACTTCATAGCCTGAAGCACCACAGACTATGATCATAGGAATAGCCACACTTGATCCTTAATATAGACTGATTTGCTTATAAGTACCTGAGCTCTAACAAGAATGATTGCATCAGATCAGCAATTTTGCATTAAACTTGAAACAAAATTAAGAAATGCATTTTTGGCTTGAATTGACTTGGTCAGCAATGTATCAAATATATTTGCTAACAAGATATTAACCTTTACTCACACTACCAACACTTCTGTTATAGTTGATTATAAATATTCTATAAACTCTGTTCCCAATTATCTCCATTTATTAACACTTTTTCTTTTAGTTTCTTTCAATTTGCTTTCTATCCATCCTCAAGGGTCTAACGAAATGAAATCATTAAACAAAATATAATTCTGAGAAGATGCATAGTTCATTGACACTATCAAATATTTTTTTCTGAACATTTCAACTGAAATTTACATTAAAATAAAATTGATAAATATTAAATCACCTTTATGGACTTTGTTTTATTTGACGAAGCTATACATTAAGTATTAGGTTGCTCAAATATGTAAACAGTTTATCCCTATTATTGATTGCCAGTTATAATCATCTTTACCATCCATTTCCACGACTCTTCTTTTTAGTAACAGGTCAACTACATTATAATTCAAAATATGGTCACAATGGATAACTGGGAGTGAGAAATTCTAAACAAGTGAACCTGAATTAATCAAAAGTATAGGGGTCCCTGTGCAAAGGGAAGATGGGATGTATCAGTCAATCTAAATAATAAAGCAATACTTTTCCCAAACTCTAATTTTCTTTTTAGAGCTTGGTCAATCCTATGTAAAATATCTATTACATGACTGACTTTTTTGACCCCTTTAACATCTCAGTTCCTTTCCTTAATTCAAGTATCTACCATATCAAGTTGATTTCTTGCTTGTTTTATTTTATTTTAGAGTCACACAACCAGACAGTGTTGAGAATTTACTCCTGGGAATTCTTGGGGGAATATGTGGAACACCAGGGACTGATTCTGGGTTGTCTATGTGCAATATAGGCATCCTACCCTTGTACTCAAGCCCCCACCTCATATCTACTTGAGATAAAGAGGTCAGTTGTATGTTCCCATAGTGACAGAGCAATATCCATATAGTCCCAGGTGCCTACCAAAGTTAGTATACTCACAAAACAAAAAAACTCTTTAAAAATTAATTAAAAGATCTAAAAATATGTTGATCTCTCTTCATTTTTATACTTAACATTTTTAAGTATATTGTTGAAATTCAGTTAAATTTTTGAAGATGATATAGTTCTATAAATATTATACCTTAGCCAGAATTTATGGTATCTTTGTGAGAAAAATAATTACCTTTATTGTGACTTACAGTTTTAGAGAGGACAAAGAATGGATCTTGAAGGTACCATAAATTAGCTTTACCATTCTTGAATTGTTTTCCTTTCCTAGAGTCTGAAGAAATTTTAAAGCCTAAGAAAAATCACTCGCATTTTGGGAAGCTCTGACAAACAATTAAGTAGAGAATACAAAACTCCATTCTCAGACAAAATCATTTCTGATTCTGATTAAAAAAAAACTGTTGCCGGGGCCAGGCAGTGTCGCTGGAGGTGAAGTGCCTGCCTTGCCTGCGCTAGCCTAGGACGGACCGAGGTTCGATCCCCCGGTTCCCCATATGGTCCCCCAAGCCAGTAGCAACCTCTGAGCACATAGCCAGGAGTAACCCCTGAGCGTCACCGGGTGTGCCCCCCCCCCAAAAAAAAACTGTTGCCAAGGTAAAAATTCCCCTTCTAGGAATAGATAGGAAACTTGCCTTGCATGTTGTCAAACTTGGTTGATCCTTGTACCCTATATGATCTCTGTAGCTGGCCAGGTTTGACCCCAAACTACAGAGCTAGCAGTAAGCCCTAAGCACTTCCAGGTGTGACTCCAAATAAACCAAAAATGCTTCTAGTCTATATAAGTACCTTACATATAAAAAAAAGTACTTTACATGTGAACTTGAAATTAGCAACTAGTAAATCTAGAATAATTATTGTAATTATGTAATCAATGCTAAGTGACTTTTAAAATATGGAAAACTTTAATTTCACTTTCTGATATTATATAAAAGTGATATGAACATGGGCTTAGGTTTACATATGTCTGTATGACTATATGGTGGTACTGTTACAGACTGCATTTAATATACCATCTGGTTAAATCATGTTTATTCATTTTCCCTCAAACTATAAACATTTTTTGAAAACTTTGCTCACTTCTCTTGGTAGCCTTTAAAGTACTTACAAGGATAGCCCAGGGATACTAATTACAATAAATCTTGAAGTAATCTAAATATCTATTAGTAGAAATATAATTAAGCTGAAAACCTATATTATTTCTCATGGATATTTTGCTATAGGGTAAGAAGGAAAAGCTCTATTGTTACTAATTTGAATAGATGTTAATATATGTTGTTCAGTTTTAAAATGAAAGAAAAATAGTGAAACAGAATAATTAATTCATTTATGATAAAATTCCAGAAATACATTGATAGAAAAATAAAGATAAATTGTCATAAATATAAAACTAAAATATATGTATGTAGGAATATGTAGATAGATAAGGAAATAGCAAAGGAAATACATTTAGAAATTTTTGAGAAGAAATCATTAGATATTGGCAACAAACATTATATCTAGGGAGTTCAATGAAATCTGAATAATGGGACTTTAATTTTTGACTAACCACCTTTATACACAGATTCTGAATCTTTTCATGAATCTGTATCATAGTTTAAAAAAGTGTGTTTCTGTCTTCAGTGTTTGATAGCCATCTAGTTCAACCTCTGTGGAAAGCAATGTTGATATCTCAAACAAAAATAAAAACAGTACTCCCATATGACCCTGTAATATCACCTCTTGGCATCTACCCTCAAAACACAAGAGGCAATATATATATATTTTTTTTTGGTTTTTGGGTCACACCCGGCAGTGCTCAGGGGTTACTCCTGGCTCCATGCTCAGAAATTGCTCCTGGCAGGCACAGGGGACCATATGGGGCACCGGGATTCGAACCGATGACCTTTTGCATGAAAGGCAAATGCCTTACCTCCATGCTATCTCCCGGGCCCCAAGAGGCAATAATTTTAAAGAACATATGCATGACCATTATTTATCAGAGTTCTCAGTACATTAATCCAGATATGAAGACACGTCAAATGTCCAAATACAGATGAATAGGTCAAGAAGTTATGAATCTATTCACAGTGGAATACTATGCAACTTTAATTAGTAAATGACAAAATCATGCAATTTACCATGATGTGGATGGAACTAGTATGTCATGCTCAATTAAATTGAGGAAAGGCAGAGTTGAAAAGTGATATCTTTTATATGTGGGCTTTAAGGACACACATGAAGGGAGCAACAAAGGGTCAAAGGCACGGAACTAGTTAGTCTATAGAACTGAGTTTATTTGGGAGAGGTGTTAAAAATGGGGATGAGCTTTGGGACCTTGGTGAGATAAGGGTAATCTGGTGATGGATGTGGTATTGGAAATATGTATGCATTAGATTCATTAATAGTAATATAAATATTTATTATTCTATGTTTTACAGAATTTATAAACATTATTATAAATAATAATTTTTATTTGTTGCACTGGTGATGGGTGGTGTTCTTTACATGACTGAAATCCAAACACAATTATGTATGTAATTAAGGTGTTAAAATAAAAAAAATTCTAGAATAAAAAAATAATAATTTTATTATTATAGTTATAAATTATCTTTATTATTTATTATAAGTAATGTTTTATTACTTAAATAGATGTTTTATTACTTAAATAAATGTTTTATTACTTAAATAAACATGTTGCTAAAGAATATGGCTTTTCATTTGTATATAAAATTATGTCTCCTTTTCTAGATATTTGTGTACTTACAAATTTTATCTAAGTATATTTTACTCTATTGTTTATTACTCTATTATGTATTTATGACAGTCTATTTTTATTCTCTAGTTTATTCTCTAATTTTCAACTTTAAAGTTCATTTTCTCAGAGAAGAAACTGATTGAACACAGTTGGGTAACCATTCTCATCTTCTATACATCATCTAAAGCGCATTTCCTCTTTTTGTTGTTGTTGTTGCTGTTTATTTTTGGTCTACATGAGATTGGGCTCAGGGCTTAATCCTGACTCTTTATTCAGTGACTACACTTGGAGGGGCTAGGGTCCATATGGAGTTCCAGGAACCCAACCCAGGTGAGCCATATGCAAGGCAAGCATCCCACTTGCTGGACTATTGTTCTTGCCCAGGCATATTTCTTCTTAATCCAGAGACCAAATGTACTGCATTTTAAAATTTACATATTTAAATGGAATGCTCCCAACATGAGACTAAAGCTTAAATAAAGATGATTCCTCTAACAGCCATGAATGCCTTTTAAAGACTGAACAATTAGAAGAACTGTTCTGGAAGAATCATGTCTTAGGAAAGAAAAGAACTAATTAGAAATGTAAATATAATTTGAAATGCACCCTCTGAAGAGAAATGATGTGACACTTAACCAATTATTAACAGAGCATACAACAAAAAGAATAAGTGCTTCATCTCCCAGGATGCTCCCTAACTATAATTCAACTTCTGAAATCTTACTCATTCAATTAAATCATTCTTCACTAGTTTGCAGGGAACTGGATGATTTCTTGCAACCTGCATTTTCCCACTAAAAGTTTTTCTTTTCTTTTCTTTTTTAATTAACCACCTCATTACTGGTGTCACATCAGCCCCAATTCTTCCATTACCTTCGTAGCTTTTATAGTATTGCCTTGTTTCAATATTATCTGCCTCAAACTGATTATTTTTCTTCGGTTCCACTTGTGGCTTAGCACTTACCAGTGTTTCCCATAGAAGTGGGAACTTAATAAATACTGTCACTATGTCAAGTAACGACAGAAGTTAAATGAGCAAGTTAACTCTATTTTTTCAACAAGGGTTTGTTGCATATTTACTATGTAAATTGTGTTAAGCATTAATGGGCTGCTGTAAAACTGTTCCATTTACTCATCATTACAATGAGGCCATTGAACTGAATTATTTCTAAGGTGATTTGAAAATCTAATTCTGTGATTCCAAATGTAAGGTTCCAACTGAGAGAACAAAATCTCCTTCTTTAATTTGACCTTATTGATGGGGAAAATAAAATATTTGCATGAAATATTATTAGAAAATATACTCAAGTAGCTGAAGTACAGAGACATGCTAAATCAATGTAAAATAATATTGGGAAGAATCAGAAAAGGATGTATTTTTGCATAGGGTAATTGTTTATCTGTAATTTGAAGGATGTGATGAATAAAAGTTAGAGAAACTTGAACTGATGCCAAGTTGATATTGGAAGAGTATGTAAATACTCCTTTTTGTCCATTTTATATTCAAAATTAAATTCATTTTCAAGTAGAATAAGAGGAATAAAGAGATAGAATTAAAAGGCAGAATTATGTTGGCATAATTAGTAATAGAAACAACCAAATTTTTATAAAACAGACAGCATGGCAACAGGAAACATTAGAAATGCCATAACATATGGAACATGATGAGTTTTAGAGATTTGAGGGGAGGTACATGGGGTGGTGTTAGAAAAAAAAAGAGTCTGTATGAAGTCTAAAGAATAACTCAAGGATTACCAAATCCTCAAATATATTTTAATAATTTTAGTAGTCAAGAAATTTAGAAATGGGAATATAATTTTTGCCACTCCATCCTACTCAATTCTGTGTAATTTAAAATTGTCAAATATAATGAGTTAAAAAGTTGCTCAAAGTTCTTACACTTAACATATTTGCTCCTTTAGAGCTAGGCATGGATATAGGTATTAGTAGCCAGAGGATTAACTAGTTTATAATGGGTAATTTTAATTCTCTCAGTTAAAAACGAGTAGGTGTGGAAAATAACCTAAGTTCTTCAGGAGTATCTCAGTCAGCTCCCTAGGACTGACCCTAGAAAGTGAAAGATACCCAGTGAAATAATAAAATTCATTTTAAAAAACTTGAAATGTCTTTAAATAAAATGCTACAGTGTTGACGTTTCTCCAATACTATTATTTTTCCCAAGAACTGTTTACAAAGCATGAGAAACTGACACAGATTATTGAGACTATGCTGAGTTCAATGTAATCCTATTCTGTTATCACTAACTGAAAATTTAAATAAACTATATTTTCCCTTTATTGAAATAAATATACCTGGATATTTTATTTACCAATAAAATAACTTAAAATTGAACATGATTTCTAAAATAATGAATTTTCAGCATTTTTCTGTTAAACCTTCTATTAGAGATTGATATTAAATATAAAAGCTTTTAATAAACCTGATAGTTTTTTAAATATTGTAATAAACTTGCTAGATTTTAATAAGCACCTGCCTTTATTTTCTCATATATGTTTGTTTAATAAATGAGTTGTAGGAGCCACTCCTACAAATAAAGCACTTTCCTTGAGCACAGCTGACTGGGCTTGATATAGGTTCCCTTGAGTCCAGCTAGGAGTGATCTTTGAAATCTGAGCATTCCGAGTATAACCATCTGTGCCTCCCTCACAAAAATAAACTTTAAAAATGCCTCAAGCCTTATTATCAAATGTAATAATTCAAAAAGGATGTGATAGACTTGCTATTATCTATTAGATTTTCTAAATATCATGTACTGATCACATTTCTTAGAAAATATTGAGCATGCAAATAGTGCAGTAAAGGAAGAGAGACAGCACAGTAGACAGTACAGTACAGTGTGCACTTACCTTGCATACTGCTGGCCTGATTGATGCCCAGATCCACATACGGTCCCCTGAACCCTATCAGGAGTAATTCCTGAGCTCAGAGTAGGAGTAAGTCTGAGCACTGATGAGTATTGCCTCAAACAACAACAAATAGTGTAGTAGAAGTGGTAGAAATATTTTGGGATTGGGGCAAAAATAATATGTGACAAATTAAAAATCGTTTGATTAGTTAGTTTCACACCACAATAGACCTTGGAAAATAATTTTGTGATTCAAACTTCATATAAATTAAACAGAATAATTTTAGCAAAAATTATATGGGACTTAACATTACAATTGTTGTATTTATATTACCAAATTAGTGGAAGTTATTATGGCATACATTTAGAATAAAAAGCTAAGACTTATTTTCTGAGTAGCCATAATGAATATAATTTTACCAGGACTGCTAAGCTGCTCTTAGGATGTGATAATTTTCTGGACCAAGATAAAACTTTGGTTATTTATTTTTTCTCTGCATATTTCTCATGGAAAATCATTGGCAAATATGAATTAAAAATGTTTCTTTTTCCAGTTGTTATTTAATCAACTTGATCTAATGCCTCTCGAGACTGTAAGAATAGGCTGATGAAATTCCCTCCCAGGAGCTCTAAGTTGAAGAAACTTATTTGTAGCAGTTCTTGTCATTTAATTGTAACAGATTTTGGTTAAATTTGTTTGACAAATTATAAAACAACTACATTAGAGTAATGTCATTTTATGGTTGAATAATATTTGAGGATATACTTCCTAATATTCTAGTATAGAGGCATGTGCATATTTCTATACTGCTCGTTTATATATGTCAATATATAATATTTGTCCAGGTTTATACTTATGCATCTTCCTATATATGTCATTTGGTTACAAAATTTCACCATTTTTGAATTTTGTTTCATTAATAACAATTATAATTGTTCAAAATTAAATATAATGTTATTTCACAATGTTTTCCTTCTACTAAATTTTAAGTTTATATCTCTGGGTGTAAATATACCTAATTATACATACTATTATTTTTAAACTATTGAAGCCTTCATTTATTCGTTTAGACATCTAGGAAATAAAATTCAGTGTATTACTGTGTTGAGGTCTAGTCTAGGATCTAAGATAACAATAGTAGTGTTATTATAGTGGATATACCTGACTTGAAGACCAGTTCTTGAAGATAGCATATAAGATTAACAAGATTTTTGCATTACAGTTCTTTAACATAACAGCTCTTTACGTAGGATTGTAGCAGCTACAGAAACAGGAATCTTCATATCCAGAAAAGTAGCCCCGGTCTCTGTCCCTCTTTTTCTCCTTCTTTTTTACACTTCATACCTTCCAGGATTCAGCCATTTTCTTATCTTCCTGAATCATTTGATAAATAACAAATTTTGGAGGAAACTTTTCTTTTAAAAAATTTGTATTAATTTAAGAAAAGAAAGGGAAAAAGGAAGAAAAACTTAAAAATAAAACAAAAAAGGACCACTTATACTAGCACCTGGGGGGCAAAGGAGGGGCTACATGGGATGCATGCTTGGAACAGGGGTGGAGGGAGGACAACATTGGTGGTGGGAATGCCCCTGATTCAATGTCACTATTTATCTAAAATACCACTTTGGTCAAAATAAAAATGATTAATTAATAAAAAAAATTGAAGGAGGAAACAATTAAAAATTCCAGAAGTAATAGAGCTTCATATTAATTGTACTTAAAGTAAAAACTGAAGTTATCAGTCTTCCAATAAAATTTAAATTTATCAATCAAAAAAGTTTGTATTAATTTCTAAAACTGTATAATTCAATGTTGTGTGACCAGATAATCAAATTTCATAGCAGAATATATTATAGAAATGATTGCATATGCAAAATAAGTGAAAATAAAATATTAAATAAGTCCATTCTGCAAATAACACAGTTTAATGTATTAGATATTTTCAGTCCTGCAGTAAAAAACTCTCTGCTCCTTAATCTGCTTTCCATAATGCTATTATATTTTTGTCAGGATTACCTTAATCCTTGTCAACTCTTCTATTGGATTTAGTTATGGCTCAGCAGAGCATTTTCCATTTTTTCTGATTTTATGTGATTATATATTCATTCAATCAATAAACATATTCATGGGCTATCAAAGGGCTGAACCAGGTTCCTGAAGACAAATTTGTCCTTTCAATGATGTATAGTAAAATCATAACAATACTGTATTGGGTGACCTTCTTAAGTTTCCTTTTCTCTGCCAAGTCTCTGCTGCCAGACTCTTCTTCGAAATATATAGCATTAATTTGACTATCCTCTGAGAAAAATTGCCCATAACTACTTAGTGCCCTATGGTCACTAGCAAGGAGCCTCGTACTTCCCTGGTTCCCAGCACATTAGAAATTTCACTTAATTTTTTCTACATTCAAATCCACATGTCATTAATGTTACTCTGTTTTTGCTTAATACTCCATATTACCTAAATATGAGCAACATGCCTCCTTTCCTCATTCCTACATATTCATAGTCTATCTTCTTTGCAATCTCACATCTTCCAAGGTCTTTACTATTTCTCTACCAAAAAATGTTTGAATTTTATTAGTCTTTTACTTAGCTATTCAAATGGGAAAATTTTCTTTCTACCTTATATGGAATATTACATGTATAGACCATGCTCTTTTTATTATAATATGACAAAATTAAAACTGACTTATCCCTTTAACTGTCATAATAGATTTTATAATTTATATACAAAGAATGAAATATGTATATATGCATGTATATGTATCTTCATTTAAAATGTTGAATGACATTTAAATGTTTAAATAAACATTTAAAATGTTGAAGACAAAATTTAGATCAGATCATAGTTAATGATGGGTCAAAGATTTAAATATTATGGGGTTAACATGATGAAACATTCTAGTCTTTCCATTTAAAATTAGAAAATTGAGATATTTTAAGAAATTTATTTCCCATTATATATTATATACTGCTGATAATTTATACAGTTTAAAAATATAAACACCTTTAGTCAACTTTTCAGAAGTTATTCTTTTAGCCATATCCTAAACTTTCAACAACTCAAATAACCTAGGTTCTGAGATATAAAAAAAATCAACATTTTACTGTAACCAGGGAAAAAAACTTTCCCTGACTCTCATTTGCCTAATCAAACCAAATGGATTACCTTTTATTTATTTTTTTTTAATTTCTGACCTCTATGCAGATCTAAAATAAAATGATGTGGTAAGCAATGTGTACTTTGTAATCACATATATATGGATTTTATTCCTTGCCCTATCACTTTCTGAAAACATAATTTATAGGCAGGACATATACTCCCTGAGATTGTGTGTTTATTTATAAATGGAAGGTATCACAAAGATTGAGTGCTAATATTATATAGACTTTATTGTTACATGCTGTTCAAAAATGTTTATACTAACTAAGTCTCAAAACAACTTTATGACATCAATGCTATTATTATACCTGCACATATTGATGTAGTGGATGCTATAATTATTCCCACATTATAGGTGAAGTAACAGAGGCAGAGTTTAATTGATGTTCAGAGTCACTGAATTACTAAGAAGAAAATATAGAATTAAAATTCTGCTCTTATGATTTCAAGTCCATACATGCAATGATTATTGTATGTGTTATTTGCAAGGGTCAATATCTCTATTCATTATAAGGGGTAGCTCTCAACATTGTAGTTGGGTGCTATTAAGAAAAGACTTCCATGTGTTAACTCCTTAGTTGTCAGATTCACTGAACAAATGGCAATTATATAGACCATTCTTAAAAGTTTTCCACTTGTCACTCTCTTTTCCCAAAAAATGTGACTTGGGCCACCTCTACTAGAGACATTTCTGATTTATCAGACAGTTGATTTTGACTTAAGGTTTGGTTCCTGCACTTTCAGAAATCCTTTACTGTTGCAAATTTTTTTGCAACTGCCACATTCAGTGACTTAGGGAATTTGGACCCAGTCTGAGAAACTAGGATTTAGACTAAAAGTTGCCAAATTTGGGGGCATACTGACAGCTTTCAGGAAAAAACAATAGTCTCATTCTAGAAATCTACCTTCTTTAAGGGAATAAATAGAAATTGTCTTCCCAATTGCATTCGAGGCTAACGCAGCTCTCATGCTTCATTTCAGTGTTCCTTGGGGACAGTATCATCCACTTCAGGAAACAAGAATCTAAATAATAGTGATCTTTAGACTTTTTATACATGTTGGACAGACCTTCCCTCCATATTGGTCCATGGACAGACAGTTATAACCAGTTAAGGATATATATATATATATATATATATATATATATATATATGTATTTTTTTTTTAACCAGCATCAGTCCATGGACCCCTTGTAGAAGTCCATTGATCTGAACTTTGATCACGCTATCGTTTGAGAGTTTAGCCAAATTCCCTTATAGTGTTGCAGTCTCTTATGTTCTAAAAATGAGCTCAAATGTTAGTTTTAAAAAATCAATATTGCGTGTCTTTTGTCTCAACTGAAGTACCTAATGACTTAGAGTCATGGACACTATCCTCTGTCCAAACTGTCATCACAGTTCTCCTTTCACTATCTCATCTAACTGATGTCAAGAGGGAGAATTTCCAATTGGAACTTGCCCCTAGTTAGTCCCATAGAGACTCTACATAATTATGTTCTTAAACTAGATAAGTTTCTGGTAGGGTATGGATATATATTGACTTCTCCATCAAGTTTCCTTACTTAAGCAATATACTCTAATCTTTTAGTTGTTCTCATGTCATCCAAATATTAGCTGATGTTTCCTAATCCTTGATACCTATATATATGACTGAGTCCTTTTCTAAGTATTGGAAAAATAATGAGCAAGTTACTATAGAAATTTTGTAAATTTTAAGATGTGAAGAAGAATTTGAACAAGAAAGTAAGAATAATTTCCTTAATTGTATGACTGCTTCTTTCTTGAGTTGAAATTTCATGTGAACTGGTTTTTTCTGTTAAAATTTTCCACATGGTCTAATCTTGACAGTTGAATTTTTATATGTAAACTATACATATACATGGAGCTACACATGAAGCACAGTATCTTCCTCAAGTTCTACAAGAAGCCCATCAATGCAAAGTCCAGGTTATTCTTAAACTGAGACTAAAAGGGTTAACCAAATAAAAATAGGTGAGGGTTGGGTGTCCAAGTAGGAAAAATATATGGAAATGCTTCAAAGCAAGAAAACTACAATAATTTTGGTATTAGGTCTAATTTTAATATCTGTATATGTCCCTCATCTTCTGGATAGCTTCTATAAACCTTAGTTAACATCAAAAGCAAATATCTTTTTGAATTATTATTTTGACCTTATGGTAAATACTAAGAAAAGCAAATGCTGGGTCATGTGAAAACTCAATTATTTTTATTTTTGGTCTCCATACTATTATCCTTTGAGACAGAACCAGACCAGATTCTCATCAACTTAAAAATGAGCATGAGGATTCCTTTTTCACCATATTTCTCCCAGTTCTAGTTGAAAAGTAGAAACTATGTTGAGAGTGCAGAGATGTCAGGAATCAAACACAGTCCTCATATACAGATTCTCCTACAGAACTGCCCAGCAAGACTTTATTTGTGAATATATAGGTTCATTTTAACACCGTTGGGCAGAGAACTCAGAAGTATTTATTTGACCCTACTGATGATACTAGCCAAGTTTCTCTCTTAAAAAAAAAACTTCCCCCTTTCTATTTCTTAGCAGACTTACTTACTCTGCAATATTCTCAAAATCCTCAAAAAATAATTTCTTTAAACTCCTGATTTTTCTTTATAAATTTGTATTTTCTCAGAAGGGTTTCTCTCTGCATTAGCTACCCAAGTTACTCAATTTCTAAGGCTAAGCACACTTTCTACACAGTCTTCTTCAATACAAATACATAAAAGAATAAGGCAAATGTCTCTAACATTGCTCATGTTCATTAAACCACAGAAAATATTCAGGAAGAGAGATTTATTCTCTTAGAAATATATTATTATCAACAGGTTATTGAAATCTTTGAACAGTTAGGAGTCTTCTCTGTTTAGAGATATTAAATCAACATTGTTCCTTTAGATTTTATATTCCTACAGTTTTATCATTTTATTTGGCATTCATTAAAATTAATATTTTAAAATGTGAACACACTGTCTCTCCTTTATCTGATGGGCACCAGACTGAAGTAGATTTCACAATATAAAGGAAATATTAATCACATTGTAAAGTTCTGGAAAAATCTTTGCTGTTTTACAAAACATAAATGGGGAACCAGGTGTTTCTTAACTCTTTGTAAAAAGAATAATTTACAGATAGTGCTAGATCTTGTTTCAAAATGGCACTAGAGACAATAACTGAACTTTGAAGTACATTTTTAAAAATGAATCACCTTGAGATACACAGTTACAAAGTTGTTGATGGTTGAATTTCAGTAATACAATGTTCCCAAACCCATCTTCACCAGTGCACACTGTCCTACAGATGTTCCCAGTTTCTTTCCCACCCCCAATATCGGCCTGCACCATGGCAGACACTCTTCTCTCTCTTTCTTCCTTCCCACTTTAAGCCCTTCTTTATAGTAAGGCTCTAAGGAGAAAGTCCATGTTAAGCACGTATTTGCCATAGATAGTGCAACAGGTAGAATACCTTGTACACAGACAAGTGGGCTGGATCCCCTTATGGTTACCAGAACCCCTCCAGGAATGATACCTGAATACAGAGCATAGAGTAAGCCCTGTGCACCTTAGGATGTGGCCCCCAAACAAAAATAAAACTGAAAGAGAAATAAAAATAACTACTAATACAAACTTAAATCTATACTAACTTTCTCCCTAGCAGGGGAATTTCTTTTCCTTTACTTCTATTTTCCAATAAACTTTTCTATTAAAAAATAACAATAAAAGTTCCCATAACTAGTTATGGGATCTTGGTAAAATGAACAAGGCCTCTAAGCACCACTTTTCTAATCTGTAAAGTGATTTTTATAGAAATAACTTCTTTTATATTATTTATAACATTAGGAGAATATTAGTTCACTCTCTGTATAGAAACAGCTGGAGACAGAGACACACACTATACATACATATATATGTGTATAAATGTAAACACACACATCTATATTGAGATACAAACCTGAAATCACATTTAAAATGCTTAGAAAATAAAAAAAACTATTTAGATCTTGGTTTGTAATTATACAGGTATATCCTGCATCTTTACAAATACCTGAATCAGTTTTCTGTAACAGAACTGGGTCAACAACAGTGTCTACAATGAGGTGTTTTAATTTAATTAACAGGATATCTGATGAACTAATATCCCACACTTGATCAACAATATATCCATATTGCATCATTATTGAGTCTAGAATGTGAATTATCTTAATTACTATAAATAATTAAAAAACTTAATAAGTGTTGGAAACAGGATAGGGGCCTTTAGATATTTGCTCACCTAAAATGAATTGATTGATAATAAAGTTTTCACAACAATAAAAGACACAGATTAAGTTATTGCACATATTTTTATGATAAAACAATAGAATTAATTATTAATGCAAATAGGAAGTAAGCAAACAGATTGACAGCCCATTTATATTGTTGTAGGGACATATTTGCTTCCCATGTAAGTATAGTTAGTGCTTATGAATTAGGATTATTTTGTTTGTTGTTGATATAACATAAATTAATAATAAAAGTAAAAGAAGTTTGTGGTTTTTCTTCTAGTATTATTTATGGTACTTAATATATATGACATTACTTTTTTAAGTTATATTTTAAAATGGAAAATAGAAATCAGAAATGTTAGGGACCATGGTACATATACACAATAGAATATTATGCAGCCATCAGGAGAGATGAAGTCATGAAATTTTCCTATACATGATGTACATGGAATCTATTATACTGAATGAAATTAGTCAGAGGGAGACACACACACACACACACACACACACACACACACACACACACACACACACAAAATAGTCTCACTCATCTATGGGTTTTAAAAAAAATAAAGACATTGAAATCATTTTCAGAGAAGAGAGCTGGATGGACCAGCTCAAGATATGAAGCTCACCACAAAGTGTGGTGAGTTCAGTTAGAGAAATAACCATGCTGAAAACTATTATAACAATGTCAGTGAGTGAGGGGTGTAGAAAGCCTGTCTCGAATATAGGCAGTGGGTGAGGAGGGAAGAGATGGGGGTATGGGTGATGGGAAGGTTGCACGGTGAAGGGGGGCATTCTTGTTATGACTGACCCAACTACAATTATGTTTGTAATCACAGTAATAAATAAATTATTAAAAAATGTTAGGAAATGATTCTTATTTTTAAGTATATTCCAATGGTTCTTACACAATTAAGAAAAAATATTTTTCTTTATGATGCATCAGGAAGGTTTCATTAGAATACATTTATACTCACTTAAGTTAGAGTCTAACTAGTTTTTAACAATTTCATAATATTTATTTTGACTATTCAGGGCGATTTAGACCACATTCTACAGAGTCAAGAATTGAATTTGGGCTGCTCACAAACAATTTAATCCTTGTGCAATCTCTCCTGACCAACAATTTTATACATTTAATTTTGAAGTATTATCAAGTTAATCAAGATAATTTATTATTGTTTTGTTTGGACACTTTTATGTATATTTGTGCTTGTCCTAGTAATCATGGCTTGCTTAGCATTTTAGGCTATTAGGTAGACTAGTCATGACCCTTTTAATTTAATTTGCTGATAAAGCTCTAGCTTTTATTATGTAAATTCAGGCATAATTATTTTTATTCCATGGGCATTTTATAGTACAGAATGACATGATATCTTGATCAACTGCTCATTAAGAGTTTTTCAGCATCCATATACCAAAATAGAGAAGATATTCTTTAGGAACTTTGTTCTTGTAACTATGTAAAATAAAGGAATTGTAAAGAGTAGGGAACAACCAAAAATCAAGGAACAGATAATTATCTTAAATTACTAAATAAATATATTAAAGACCAATTATTTCTTATAAAATTTTTCCCTTCTTAAAGCTATATCATCTATTGTTGTCTATTCTAAACATGTGTGCTACATGTTAACTGCAAATGACTTCAAATAGTATAAAAATGTATAAAAAAGAGCAAAATAGCAAAGATTTCCCTTTGACAATATTATGTTTTTCAAATCACGAGTTCATATTAAATTTTATATATTGCTTAAAATAATACTCAGTAGTGTCTATACTATAATTTTTAAATCATGTGGAATTTGTGGGACATTATGTTCATTGCTGTTTAAGTGTTAAAGCACCTTTACATTTGCAAATCAAATATTACCAACATTGAAATAACACTTTTACATGTCACTTTATTGAATTATTCACTAATATTTTGCATAATATTATTCAGTACTTTTTAAAACTATATTCAAAAAGAAAGGAAATGGATTATATTTTTAATTGATATGTTATAGGCTTATTGGTTTTTTAGGCTTATTGGTTTTTGTTTGTCCTTTTGAATTAGAGGCCATGCCAAAAGGTTTGATACCAAGTTGTACAGCTTGAAAATATTTCCTTTTTCAATATTCATTGGAAGAGTTTATGTAAGACATAAGTTAGCTATTTCTTAAATATCTGAAGAATTTGTAGTTGAATTACCTAGGACAAATTTTATAGTAAGACATGTTATTCATTTCTTAAATATTTATAATAATTTATAGTTAAATTAATCTAGAACAGCATATTTTGAGGATTTTAAAAGTCACTTTCAAAAAATAGTGGGGATGGGCAAAAAATAAAAGTCACAACTTCTTTTTCTTTTTTGTTTTTGTATGATGTCCTTCAGTGTTCAGCTACTACTCCTTGTGGGAGTTGGTTGATCATTCTAGTTATCTGTATATAAGGCAAACATCATGGCATCTATACTAATGCTCCAGTCTCAGTCACAATTACTTTAAGGTCTGAAAATTATTCATATTTTTTCATTTTATTTTATGTATATTATCAGATTGTGTCCAAAGCTAATTTCTCCTTATATCTAAATTGTCAACTTAGGTCCTATACTAAGTTCCTCCCCACATGGGGAATTCCCTTACCTCTCTCATGTTGATTCTTTCCCTTGATATTAAATTATATGATACTTTTATTGTTAAACATAGAAATATTTTTGTTACTTCCCTTTATTTGGAAGACTAAAAAGCCTCTCCAAAGATTTTTAAAAATATATTTCATAAAATATTATAAACAGGGGCCCGGGAGATAGCATGGAGGTAAGGCGTTTGCCTTTCATGCAAAAGGTCATCGGTTCGAATCCCGGTGCCCCATATGGTCCCCTGTGCCTGCCAGGAGCAATTTCTGAGCATGGAGCCAGGAGTAACCCCTGAGCACTGCCGGGTGTGACCCAAAACCAAAAAAAATATTATAAACATATTTAAAATATTAAAATATTTATAATTAGTGGGTATTATAATTATTAAAATATTTAAAACATAAAATGTTTTACAAAATTTTAATAAAATACATTGACAAAAACATACTTCGTATTTTAAAATGTAGTTGGAGCTTTTTATGCAGTGCTACACTGGAAAAGTAGAAAAGAAGCTGAACACCATAAAATTCAACTGAGCAAGATTTTAGTTTCATTTTTATTAAGAATAAATTTAAACCTGACTCATTCTTGTTTTAGGGTCTCATCTGCCTTGAAGGCATCAACAGAGGCCAAACACATATTCTCAAACATCAGACCCAATATGAAATTGCACCTTTTCTCCTAATACGGCACTTGCCAATCATTAGTCCTCCTTTTCCAAGTTCTCTTCTGAACCACACATATTCTAGGTAATGCTGTTTCCACAACTCTAAGATATTAGCAAAACCTGTTTTTTGCATTTTATTTCATTTTTATAAACAGCATTCAATGGTAATTTTATCCCATTTTTCTAAATTGAACTTGTATTTCAAGCATCATTCATATGAAATGGAAGCAAATTTTTTTTATATTACTCAGTATTGTATTGGATATATCATACCCACTCAATATCATATTGGAAGTTCTCTTGAGAGCAAGTAGACAAGAAAATGAAACAAATGACAGCATATTGAACAGAAATAATCTCTACTTGAAGATGCATAAAATTTTACACAGAATATCCTAAGTAATTCACTATAAAGTAATTATAATTAATGAGTCAAAAAGCCAGCATGAATATATCAACATAGTGAATCAATTCCATTTCTATACTCTAAATTCACTATTTGAATAGGTAGTTAAATAACCTATTTTACATATAACAGATCAACAAGATGCAAACTGTATACCAATTTAATAGAATAAGTAAAAATTAGTACAATTATAATAAATTATAATAGAAAAACATTGTTTAAAGAAAATATAAAGAAAAATGTTCATAAGTCAGAAATCTTCAAATTAAACTGTCAGCACTTTTGTGACAATGATTTCCTGTCCCTAAATATGTCGTTTCTAATTCCTAGACCTATAAATATTCACCTTTTTTGGCAATAGAAACTTTGTTGATGTTATTTACTAATTTGACATAAAGAGAATCCTTTATTACCTATATGAAAGCAATGTAAGAACAAGGGGTACATAGGAAATATCAGTATAAACAAAAAATGCAATATAATCACATGAACAGAGATTTGGGAGAATCTTTAAGACTGAAGAAGGAGGTCCAAGTCAATAAAAAATTATATGGAGGTAAGGCGTTTGCCTTTCATGCAAAAGGTCATCGGTTCGAATCCCGGTGCCCCATATGGTCCCCCGTGCCTGCCAGGAGCAATTTCTGAGCATGGAGCCAGGAGTAACCCCTGAGCACTGCCGGGTGTGACCCAAAAAAAAAATTATACTACGCGAATTCCTAAGTACATGAAAAAATTTTCCTCTAAATTCACCCAAAATGCAAACTCCTGGAAGTTAGCTAAATGAGATTAGAATTTTGAAATTGTAACCACTAGGGTTCTAAAAGAATTAATTTGTGCTGTATACAACTACTAATTTCAGTTAGTTATTAAGTAGCAATCAGAAACTAATATAGTCCTTCATTATTTAGTGTAATTACTATCAGCTATAAGGAAATTTATAAATAAAAAAGGGTAGATTTACAGCAATGACCTTATAAATTATGATACATAAAATCAGTTTAAAATATGTATGCACTTACAAATATATTTAAGTTTGACTGTATTAGCCAACTCTGTGCAGAAACTTGGTAAATGATGTCAGAATAACATTTAATAAAGATGTTTAAATAAATTTGAATTTCTTAAAAACTAAATGTCCTGATAAAACAATATTGGTTTTCTCTGTCTTTTTCTTAATACTTGTCACTTGTAAAGGAAAAAGTTTCATTTGTTTAATTCAGGATGTATTCAGTTTTAGGAGTAACTGGAGGATTTGTTTACTCATTCATCTTTTTTTGATCCCTTAATCTGTTCACAAATCAGGGATTCACTGAAAAATCTATTTAAGGCTTTTAACTGTTCATCAGCATCTGTATATTCAGCATTTTCAATCAATGCTATGAAGTGAAACTGAATAATGCATTTATTTTTAGAATCTTTATAAATAAAAACATACCATACTTAGATTTGAGCAACTACCCACAATTTGTCATCTCATAAGAATACTTTTAAGGAAGTCTTTGTAAGACTTTGAATATTGTTCTTTTTGAAGAACTGACAAATTTTGCTTCACTGACATCATGTTATCATGAGCAAAAAGTTTACTGTTTAGCTAGAAGCTTTATAGTCTTGAGGAATTATTTGTCAAATAAACGTCTGCTAATTCATGAACAGTGCCGAGGAGTTCAATGAGTTTGCATCGCAATTGAGACGTGTCTTTTGGTAAGTATTGCATTTTGCAAATACCAAAGAAGCTAGAAAACACTATTAGATGGTTCTATCAAGATATCGGTGTACATCATATTAGAACTAGGTGTAATCTGTACAGTAAAGCCCTCTTTAACCTGAATAAGAAACTAAACAAAAAGTTTTTCTATTCTAAAATGAACTTGGGATTTTATTATAATAATAGTGAGGTTAACAGAGTAAAAGATAATTAGCTGAAATGATTGTTTCTAGTTCCCAGTTGGAGGCTTGGACATGACTCATAACTTGTCTAAATATTCTTCCTCGGTTTGTAGCTCTCAGGGTTGTCCATAGGCTCCTAGACAATGTCTTTGCGTTGATTTTAGGGCAAGGACAATGCTCATCTCAAGAGCATGTCTGGTAACCAAACAGAGGAAGGTATAGATGGAAAGATTGATTGTTCTGGACATCAAAGTTTTACTCCAAATCAAATGATCTTTAAAGAACTTGGGGCCCGGGAGATAGCATGGAGGTAAGGCGTTTGCCTTTCATGCAAAAGGTCATCGGTTCGA
>PVKC010000100.1:0-11996 GCA_004027635.1 Crocidura indochinensis | reverse complement strand
CCCCCCCCAAATACAATCAAAATAGCTCTATTCTATTTAAAGATAATCATCATATTTATGACATATTCATGACTGACTTGTAGCCTTCAGACAAAGCTAGCTCAAATGAGATCATTATTTTTAACAGGCTGCACTCACCTGCAGCTACTCAAGAATGTCATTTCCTTCCAGGAACTGTTTCATTTTCAAGAGTGCACTTGTTAACTGATGACAATGTCCAATAAGCCTAGTTGTTGCACATTGCATATATGCCCTGATACCAAGTACCAAGAAATAGTATCATGTAAGAACTTTTTGAAGTTGCGGATAGCTAATGTAGTTGGAGATAACTAATTAGTTAATTACACTAACAAAATATGCAAGTTGCCCGAAGAGTCCCAAGCACAGTGAACTTCATAGACTCAAATCCCCTATCTCATACTTGATAATCTCATTTCTGATACTTTTGTCCTTTTAACTAATCTTGTTTTTTGTGTTGTCTTATCTCAGACTAATAAGTACAAAGTCTAAATATAATAAGTTTACTTGATGTATCAATTAATTTATTTTTGAGCCACACCCAGCTGTGATCAGGACTTACTCCTGACTCTACACTCAGCAATCGCCCCTGGTAGTACTTTAGTGTGCAAGGATTAAACCTTTGTCAGTTCCATGTAAGGCATTGTATTATCACTCCAGCACTTGAATATTGATTAATTTAAAAAGTACTATAATCTTAACTCTATGTATCATATGCTCGCTCTACTTCTTACCTCTTATTACCTTAAAACCATTTCTTCACACTAGAGTCTGTCTTTTGATGAAGGACTAGGCTTTTAATCCTTATTACCCAGATGAAATTACCCAGTCAATTTCTCCCCTCCTGCATCAATTTCTTATCTTCATTCCCATACCCAGACCTTCAGCAAGTCTTTCTCCTTTTAGTCACAATCACTCTAAGCAAACATAGATCATATTTGTCTTCCAAGTCCTCAACTAACACAAGTATGCTCCCCACCATGCATGCTAATGTCATGCAAGCTAAAATAATATAAATGTATGACTATTAACCTTAAACTGGCATATAATACAGCCAAGCAATCGAATCATCTTTCTTAAAAACCACTTTCTGCTAAGCCCAAAAGTTTCAGTTGATATTTAATAACCTTACATAAGTGTGTCTCAAATTGGTGATCACGCCTTCTCTACATAATAGAGTTATATTACAACTTTTATTTGATCATAAAGCAATGCTTCTTTGAACTAACAATACCAGTTGGAATCAGCTTTCCTGTACAAAATCTGTACAACCTCAGCTATACATACATTGAGAACTCTGATTACTTCTCTCATTCAGTTAAATTATGTGAACAGTGGTGGTGATTCTTAAGGTTTATTTTTTTCATTGTAACCTAACTTATTTTAGATGTGAATAATATAATATTTTAGAGAATTGTGTAAATAAAGTTGTTATTTTATTATATTTTTATTTTAGGGCCACACAATGTGGTGCTCAGAGATAAGGGGTAGTTTCTAAAAGGCTAGGGAAACATAGGGTGTCATAAATTGAACCCAGGTTGACCACATATAAGCACATTACAGCCACTGATAACCTTGCATTATTGTACCTACTTTACAGAGATAAGAAATGATTCTGATAAATCAAAACTGTATCAAATAACTAATTTGTTATTGTAATAAATTATTGATTATTATAAAGTATTCATTTCCACAGATTGATACCACTGAATATCCTCCCACAACCCTAGTTGTGCCCAGGACTTTAGATATATAACAATTCATGGTTACTTAAGAGTAAGAAAAAATTATAAGGATAGCAAGTCATTAGGAATAAAATAGTATTCTGAGACAAAGCATAATCATGATAAATCTTTAAATAATTGCTCTTGTGAAAAGTTTTTGAATAATTTTGTATTTAAAGAGCAGCTATTATGATTATATATAAACCATATATGTATGCTTACCTTTTATACAAGGAGCAATAATATTTTATAATATGAACATCAAACTATCAAATTTTGATTTGCAACTAGTTTACAGTAAGGATTTTAGAGCAATGCATTTGAAACCTTACCTTTTATTGATAAAAAAATATTTTTTACAGAGCCATAACCACGGCCAAAATCCCATATTGGAATCATTCTGGTTCTATAAACTCACTTTTTTCTTAAACAAGATGTAAACCATACAGTGAAAGATCCTTGATTCACTGGTTCATGTAGCAAAAAGCAGTCCATCTTAGGAGGAGAGGGCATTTCAAGCCCCATCCTGGTAAAGCCATTCCTGCTGCCTCCATTACACAGAATCACCAACTTGCTTTAGGCCCTGCCTCATCACCCTTATTTATTACCTTAGGGAACACCAATCTGAACAAACTTAAGTATGGTATTCTTTGGGTTGATATCACCAGAGCTTTTGGGAACGAGTGTAGCACTTCCTCCATATATCTTTCTTCTTCCAGGAGGTCTGATACTGAGTGCATGCCCATAAAGTTTCATTATCAGTAATAGTGCTTTGAATTTCTAGAAAACTTCATTTATTTGATGCTGGTATTTCTATAGGAACACATCAATGTAACAGAGTGGACAACTAGCAACATAAGCTTACTAAACCTTCTGCCATTGTATTAATGACTTTATTGGAGATGTAATAATTTTCTTTTGGGCCACATCCAGTGACGTTCTGGGGTTACTCCTGGCTATGCACTCAGAAATCGCTGCTGACTTTGGAGACCATATGGGATGCTGGGAATCGAACCAAAGTCAGTTCTGGGTCAGCTGAATGCAAGCCACTGTGTTAGCACTCCGACCTCAGGAGATGTGATAATTTTCAAAAATGTGTTTGCTACTGTTTTTAAACTCTCTTCTCTCTTTTTTTCTTTTTTTCAATAACTTTGTTTTCATTAATATAGAAGCAAATATATTATGGCTAACTATGTAAATTATGTGATGCATTTCCTTTAAATTAAGTTAAAAACAATTTATTTTTAATTATTTTGATTTTAAAATAGTGTATGAAGATTGCAGTTTTCATTTTCTAACTTAAAAATAATAAATGCATATATTGTTTCATATACACAAAATACAACGTTTCCACAAGACAGAATGTATTTTATTTATGCTGATATGAAACCAATCTTCAGAATATGTCATAAGCCAGAAACAATCTCTGCACACAATCTTCTGCTGAGAAAGTAGAAAACTAACATATTTATAACTGTATATATGAAAAAACATGAAAGACACAACCTAAACTCAAAAAGTGCTTATTTCCCACTATATCTTTTCATACATCATTTTAAACCATGGGAATTATATGTCTATACAATTTTCAAAAATTAGATTATAGTCATCTTGTTGGATAAAAGCAAAAAAATACTTATTCCCCAAAAGTTCTTTTTTCTACCTTTTTCAAAAACTGAATAAGAGCGAGAAATATGATTTTGACTGTGTATTTTTCAATTATTGTCTTTACTTTTAAGTGAATGAGAAGATAAAAAAGAATGCTGCTATTTTGACCAGTCTATGCTATGTATTGTAAAATGAATGTTTCTAGAAATGCTTTTTTTGTATGCACCCTGAATTAAAATTATTTCTGTCCACAGCTGCTTTTGGAAGCATGTTGCTCTATTCTGAGAAGGAGCAGCTGCCCTCGTCTGCCAGAAACCCCAACAAAACACTAGAAGTAGCTGGTGCCTGTTCATGTTTGTATTCATGCTTTTCTCCTGCTGTTGTGAGTGGAAGGGGAGAAATTAATGTAAAGAAATAAATCTATTTTGTTGACACCAAAGAATTTATTTTTTTATATTAACATGTATATATAAACCCTGTTCTTGGTGAAATGATCTACATTTATTGTATGTAAAGAAGACTTAAGAACATATCTTCTATAAAAGACAAGTTAAAAAAAAGTAACAAGTTTATGGGTATAAATGACCCTTTATTAATGTATAACCTCCTAAGTTTGCTTATTCAGCCATCTTGCTTTAATTTCCATGAATAAAATGAATAGCATAATGAACATTGCTAAGCCATGTATCCAAAAATAAAGTACAAGATAGATGTCCCCAAATAAAGGAAACTTGTTTCACTTTTACAGTTTAATACTTCATACCTTAAAGACTCTCTTCTATTATTCCAAGATAATAAAAACTGTGAAAATGTGTTGAACTGCTTTGGTAGAGAGAAATGCTAAGAAAAATAATCAGAAATTAAATAAAATCTGATTCTAATTTTTTTAATATATGAATGACCATTTGTATTAAAGGTGTTCTAACAGAATTGCTAACTTAGCAAATTACTTGATCAAAGTGAAAGTATAATTCTTTTTCTTGTACTTTATTTTGGGGTTTGTGTGGGGAGTGAAGTAATCAGTCCTACACTTGGCTGTACACATAATCGATGTCTGACTCTGTGCTCAGGAGTCATTTGTGGTGCTCTGGGGTACATTTGCTATGTAAGGGATGAAACTAGGATTGACTTCATGTAAGGCAAGTGATCTTACTCCAACCTATATACATCTTGACCAGAAGTATGATTTTTAGTCATTTTTTATTTCAACTTGTTCATCACTATAGAGATTAATTTGAAATCTTCCTTTCTCTGGTTCAGACAAATATATTTTAAATAATTTGAAAAAAATTGACAAAACTATAACCACTTTTATTTTTCATGATTGTTATAGTTCACAAATGCAGTACTATAGGGATATAGTGAAATAAAGTGGAGTGAAAGAAAGATAGATGATAAAATTAAATAAGCTATTATTTATAATAGCAAATGGTTTCTGATTTTTTTTTTGGTTTTTGGGTCACACCCGGCAGTGCTCAGGGTTTACTCCTGGTTCCATGCTCAGAAATTGCTCCTGGCAGGCACGGGGGACCATATGGGGCACCGGGATTCGAACCGATGACCTTTTGCATGAAAGGCAAACGCCTTACCTCCATGCTATCTCCGGTGCCCAGCAAATGGTTTTATGAGTATCAACTGTGTAATCATATATGATGGATGGAAAAATTATATTTTAAGTATTTTAAGTAATACTTAATAAAATATTACTTAAAGATAAATCAAGTACTATTTAAATAATCATTTAAATTTTTTAATTAAGTACTACTTCATAAAATATTGCTTAAAATAATTCACACAATGTTCAAATAATCATTTTAAAACATTTAAAAATAAGTAATACTTAATAAACTATTACTTAAAGATAATTTCAGTAATGTTTAATCAAGTTTTAAAAAAAATTGAAAGTTAATATACCGACTTAATCACTAAAGTATTTCAAAGTGCATAATGAATTATCTAAATGTGGTTATGGTAAGTTTAAATTTAGTGTTAAAATATATTAATATAAATTTTCAGAAAAATTTCCTAGGGCTAATAATTCATACTTTATTCTGTGTGACAGAATATTAAATTAAGAGATATTCTCATTTATAAAATACTTGAAATTTTCAATACTTATGGAATTTTAAGTAAATAAGGATAAGCAACAATTTTAATATTTTGAGATTTATTTTTAAAGCAAATCTTTTAATTCTTTCAAAATTCCTTCTAAATCATTTTTATATTGAATCTTATTAATATATTGGTGGTTTGTATAGTAGAAAGGGAACTTTACTTGCATGTGACCAAACTGAGTTTGAAAACTAGCATCAGATAGTCTCTCCAGTCTATCTACCAGGAGGAATGAATGAGTAAAGTCAGTGGTCCTTAGTACCAATAGATATGATCCCCAAACAAAACAATACAATATGTTTTTCATATAAAATAAGAAATGTGTATTACCAAAGGCACATGAAGAAATGCTCCAAATCACTAATCATCAAGGAGATGCAATTCAAAACAGTGAGGCATCATCTTGCACTAAAGAGACTAGCACACCTCTAGAAAACAAGAACAATGGGGGTTGGGGGAGTAGGGGGTGGGGAAGGACTCTAGCACTGTTTGTGGGAATGCAGACTGATCCATCCTTTTGGGAAAACAATCTGGACATTCCTCAAAAAGCTAGAAATTGATCTTTAATATGATTCAGCAATTCCTGCATTTATAGGGATATACTCCAGGAACATAAAAAGCAATACAAAAATGCCCTCTGCACTCCTCAATTCATAGCAGCACTATTTACAATAGTCAGAACCTGAAAACAATCCAGGTAGCTGACAATAGATAAGTGGTTAAAGATATTGTGGCGTATACAATGGAATACTATATAGTCATTCAGTAAAAATGAAGTAATAAAATTTGCCTTGGGCCCGGGAGATAGCATGGAGGTAAGGCATTTGCCTTTCATGCAAAAGGTCATCGGTTCGAATCCCGGTGCCCCATATGGTCCCCCGTGCCTGCCAGGAGCAATTTCTGAGCATGGAGCCAGGAGTAACCTCTGAGCACTGCCGGGTGTGACCCAAAAAACCAAAAAAAAAATTGCCTATATATGGATGAACATGGAGATTATTGTGCTCAGTGAAATGATCTAGAGGGAAAGGGATACACATAGGATAATAATATTGTCCATTTTGGGGATATAATAAAAACAAGAAACAGTATAGTAATAATATGCAGACAATAGAGATAAGGATGAGGTGGTCCACTCCAGATAGAAAGTTCTCCATAAGAGTGGTGAGTGCAGTTAGAGTAGAGAAGTGTCTACTAGGACAATGATAATTGGAACTGATAACTTTGGAAGAGAACTCAGTGCTGAAAGGGAAGTAAGCGAAAAGCAAGACACCCTCCATTAACAATACTGTAAACCACAGTGTCAAAAAGGAAAGAGAGGGAGGGAGGAAGAGGAGAGAGAGAGAGAGAGAGAGAGAGAGAGAGAGAGAAAGAGAGAGAGAGAGAGAAAATTGCCTGCCATAGAGATGAGTGGGGGTTGGAGGTGGGGTGGAGGGAGAAAAATGGAAGTCATCAGTGGTAGAATAGGTGCACAGCTGAAGGATTATGTACATTGTATGACTGAAACTCAACAATGAAAATTCTGTAATCATGGTGCTTAAATAAAGCAATTAATTATTTTTAAAAAATAATATAATTAAGTGACCCTCCTTGGAGCTCCCACAACAACCACTTTAAGTGAACCTTTTATAAAATCATACTTAGGTATTCAACTCTCCTCACAAATTTTCAGTGTAAAGGAAGGAGAGGATTCTTTCTATACGTGAAAGAATGATGTATTTTTGAGTAAAATATAGACATTTGGTTTTGTTTATTTTGCTTGAGATATAATTGCCACAAAACATAATACTCATTTCAGATATAAAATATAATTCAATATATCTGTGCTTTATGAAATGATTATCATAATAAACCTACTATCAATTACTACATTTACATTTTTTCTTGTGATGAGAATATTTTGTTTGTTTTGGGGCCACACCTGGCAGAGCTCAGGGTTTATTCCTTGCTCTTCACTCAGAATTTACTCCCAGTGGGCTCCTTAGCCCACATGTGATGAGAATTTTTAGGATAAACTTTCTCAATAACTTTCAAATATGCAATACAATATTACTGTCATACAATGGCATGCGATAATAAACTGAACTAAAGTGAATGATATAGCCCTCCTCTAGAGGAGCTCCACCAATGATTGGGCTGCTACTCAACATTCAGTGGTTTGACTGTTAATGCATTTGAAAAGAGTAGATTATTGGAAAAAATCTAAGTTTGCTTAAGATTTATTTCTCATCAATATCAATATGGTTGGAAGACATGACTATTTATATTGGCATTAATTTCAGTACAAGGACATCAGGGGATAGAGGTCAATGGGAACAAAGAGAAAAAAGAAATATGGTGTGGACAAGAGGTTAAACCAGAGTTCTTTCACACAGTGAAACAAAGTGTCATGTAAAAAGGCATGGTTTGAAGAGAATCTTCCAGCATGTGAATCATGAAAAATTTGGTAGATATAGTTGATAAAGCTGGTAGGATTCCAGAAGGAGCTAATGCTAAAAAAAAGGACTGAGTCTTGACACGGAGAGCTTTTAAATCATTTTTGTTTTATGGACTGCTTGTTCATGTTGGGAAAGCAGGAAAGAGAAACAAAATATGTGGCATTTGATTGTATGTGAGATAAACAAAAGACGAAATGTAAAGGTACTTAGAATACTTTCTGTTTTCTACAGAACTAGGTAGTTCGTTAGACTCTCTACTTGTATAATTGAATTAAGTCTTCATCTCAACAGCACCATGGGCTAGGCACCATAACCATAATTTTCTATTTATAGTTGTGGAAAACTCAGTATCATTAAATCTCTTGACCAAACATAGGTGGCTACTGATGGAAGCAGAATCCAAGTCTAGATGCAGCTAATTCCATAGTAAATACATATAATCATTAATATATGTAATCTGTTTCTTAAAAAGTGAATATTTGGTCCTCAAGGTGGCAGGCAGGAGATAGATTGGAGGGTGGAGGGTGATGATGGAGTATGGAATATTGTGATGGGAGTTGATGTTGGTGGTGGGTTCAGTGCTGAAATATTATAATCCTAAAACTCAATCATCAACAACTTTATAAATCACAAATCTTTAACTTAATCAAAGTTTTAAAAATGAATGTTTTGGGGAACATGATGAGAGGGGATAGAGAAAATAAACACAGCAAAACACAATGAGGTATTTTCCTGATTATTGTCTAGCAGGGGTCCTCAAACTTTTTAAACAGGGGGCCAGTTCACTGTCCCTCAGATCGTTGGAGGCCGGACTATAGTAAAAAACAAAAACTATGAACAAATTCCTATGCACACTGATATATCTTATTTTGAAGTTAAGAAACAAAATGGGAACAAATACAGTATGTGGCCTGGGCCATAGTTTGAGGACCAATCTCACACAATACACCTATGAACTCCAGACTTAGAGGATGGTATCTGGAATCCACAGAAGTTTCAATGAGCACTTGAAATTGAGTCAATATACTGCAATGTTTGTTGCTGTGCTAGCATTTCAAAAGAAGGCACATAGTAGGGAGGCAAGAACCACAGTACAGCATGTAGCACTATGTCGTACAAATAGCACTACCTTACACATGTTCAGTCTCCAGAACCACTCTGGTCCCAGAGCCTACCAGAAGTAACCCCTGCACGCAGAGTTACGAGTAAGTCCCGAGCATTCCTAGATTGCCCCCCCCACAAAAACAAACAATCAAAAACAGGTGGTCCATAGGATGATTCTCCATAAACAGCACAGATCTGAGTTTTACCTGAGTCCTAAACCATTGAGGGGGAAAACCCATTACTGCAAATACAGCACAGTGTACAGCACAGTAACATATGCAAATGGATTTTGTCACCCAGTTATGCAATTTGACGCAGGGGATAGGGGTTGCCTGGCACCCTTGCTATTTTCATGTGCTTTATTGTTTGACTATGCGTATTATTAGTCTGTTTCCTTTGGCCTGTGAAATTGATCTTGTGAATCTTCTTAGCAATCCATTTCAGTGGTGTTTTAATTTACATTCGAAAAGCGACCGGCAGTGAAGTAATAGCCCCAAGAGACTCTCTGTTACATGGATCCTGGTGAGTTGGAACATATGCACATTGTGTTTGCTAACCTCTCAGAGAAGAGTAAGAGACGGGGCCCAGAAACGATGGGGTCTCTCAAACATGAAATATTTAGCAATGTTTCCCTTCATTTGACTTGCCATTTCAATCTTTAAAAATGCACGACATCAAGGAAATGCTAAGTGCAGAGATTTATTTATTTAATTAACTTCTGGCAGCTGAAAAATATAGATGGATTAAGTGTGCAGTCTTAGAGCTAGAAAGCTACTTACATCTATCATCATACGGGTTTGAGTTGGTGTATTGGAGTCTCAATCCACATTTAATTAAACTTCTTTGCTTTTTCAAATGAAAACTCAGGAACACACACAATAAACTGTTTGCATTCGATGCAGTGCTTCTGTGGCTGCCAGACCTGGATTGATTTTATTGCATCCTGACTGATCTACCGCAACAGGAAAAAATCTAATTTGTGCCATTATTTTTTTTAAATTGGACCCCATAATTTATTATATTGGAAGAAAATTTGGAATTTGAGTCATTTGAATAATTTTGAAGTCTCAATGCTGGTGTTTCTGTAAATTCATATCATACATTGATAGTTTTTTCAATACTATAAATGTCACTAAATAACTTTTGAACAAATGAGAAAACTCAAAGCATTAAATTTTATAAAGGATGTTTGTTTAATCCATAGAAATTAAAGTCAACATTGGTGTCTTTCTGAAGTTTTAAAATTTCTAATAGTTAAAAGAGATACCGAATATAGGAAAGATTTTAATAAGTAAATTAGTTTTCACTTTCCTCACCCTACTAAAATAAACACACATATGTTATGGACTAAATAAACTGTTAGAGGAAGTACAATTGGTTGTGAAAAGCTAGCATCACTGATTTCAAAACAATTTCCATCGTTCTCAGCATCTCAAAGTACTTTATATTAACTGGTAAGTCAAATAAGTCTATTAATAGCAGGGATTTCGTTTTGTTATAATATACCTTTATTTATATAAATAATTAAATTTATATTATTTATTGTTTAAAATGCATTGAATACCATCCCTATCAATTTTCTTTTTTATTTTGATATAATCAGATTCTTATAAATATGTCTAACATATATTATCCCCTTTCATATTAGTCTAATATAAAATTATATAAAATAAGAGTCCATAATGAATTATTTCAATTGTCAATGCATAATTAACGAGTAAGAGTTAAAATATTCACTACATTTCAAGAAACAAAAAAAAATAGTCCAACAATATTGCGTTATTACTACTTAACTGATCTATGAAGAAATTAAGTTAAAATAATTTTATAGGTCTCTGAAAAAGGATGATGCTATAGACAAACATTTTGTTCTAATCATACAAGCTGCTTTGAACACTATTTTTGTTAGTATTAATGTGACAAGTACATAGTTCGCAAGATGAGAACTGATGGAGTTGTATAAATTATTCCTTTGAGTTCAGCTCAAAGCGGCCCATCCTTGAATCACATCATAGATCTAATTACCTCAACCAGTCAAGCTTAAAAAAATGTTTTTGTTATTTGAATAATTAAGAAAATATTGATTGGATGCCTGAATTATTAAATAAATGGTTCACATCACCTAAATTTATTATACATTTTCAAAGTATTTCAAATCCATTAAGTAAATATTTTGTCTAGTCTTAGTAAACATTAAACTTGTTTATCATACAAAAACAAGTTGCCAGTTTTTGATGGAGACATGTTCTATACACAGTTATATTTATGTGCTAATGTATGAAGCATCATATGGAAACAGAGGTTTGATGAAAGTGTTTACTATTATCAAGCACTTAATAATAGAATGTTACTGAAGACATTACTTAGTCACGGTTTGTGCTTTGACATTGCATTCAACCTGACTTGCCCCACTGCTTTTTAGGTCCTAGCAAAAAAACAAATAGCTCATTCAAAAATGGCATGAGAAAATCATTTATAGAGTCTACAAAGATAAGAGCAGATTTTGGAGAAACAACTAGAGATTTGGAAGAACCCAAGCAGTATCAGAGGCTTCATTCACTACTCCTTGGCACTAAAGGACAAAGAGATGGATTTGTACTGATTTGAAGAAAATTTGATGAGAAGCTAAGGTGTTGGGTAGAGAAGTTTAACCATTGTCAGTGTTCAGTGAGAGAAAACAAGGGAAAGCATACCCCACTCTCACTCTTCTTGTTCCTCTGATAATCTGTATAACGTTTCTATTGACTAAGCCCAATCAGCATCAGAAAGCCAGAGGGACAGTTGAGTAAGTCTCAAAGGTCAGCTACTCTAAGCACTTGCTAGTCTGAGAAGAGTAGAGACTAACTTTGGATTGAAACAGATCATAGCCAACATAACAAGCATGCAGAGAGGTAATTACCAGGGCTGTGCCAAACCAAACTGGCCAAGATAAAGAATATAGTTATGATTCTGTCTTTATTGAAATTTTAAATTATTTTTCATCATATATTTCACT
>PVKC010000099.1:70742-94416 GCA_004027635.1 Crocidura indochinensis | reverse complement strand
ATTATGCTGAGTGAAGTAAGTCAGAGGGAGAGAGAAAGACGCAGAATGATTTCACTCATCTATGGGTTTTGAGAAAAATAAAAGTCTTCTTTGCAACAATATTCAGAGACAATGAGAGGAGGGCTGGAACTTCCAGCTCACTTCATAAAGCTCACCACAAAGAGTGGTGAGTGCAGTTATGGAAATAACTACACTGATAGCTACCATAATCATGGGAATGAATGAGGGACCTGGAAAGCCTGTCTAGAGTACAGGTGGGGGTGAGGTGGGTGGGAGGGAGTTTTGGGATAATGGTGGTGGGAATGTTGCATTGATGTAGGGGGGTGTTCTTTACATGACTGAAACCTAATCACAATCATATCTGTTATCAAGATGTTTAAGTAAATAAAAATAATTGTCAATAAAAAAAGAAAAAAGAAAGAAAAATGTAACATGAAAATATAATTTACAAAAATAAAATATTGGAACCAGGAAAAAAATGACAAAAAGAGAAATAATCAGTAGAAAGAATACTTGAATCTATGCCTTTGCTTGGGTCAAAGTTGAGATTACTAGAATATCACTGGTCCATTTTTTTATTGATTAATTTAGAGCATAAGATCATTAATTAAGGAGCAGAAAGTATAAAAGCGAAGTCACTCAAGTGGTCCATTGTTTAGGTTATAAAAAATCTAAAGGAGAACTTCAAGGGTGAAAGTAAACAGGTTCCTTATCTAGGAGTTATTCTAGTGACTTTGTCCTCCTCTGACAATATGTTCCTTTTACCTGGAGGCCTTTGAAATGGAAACCGTAACAATAGAAGCTTTAGTTACATAAAACTTACTATGAGGCTCTTACAGAACTGTGGAAGAGATAAGTTAGAGTACACTTATCTCATTTTACCCAAACCATCTTATTTAGACATCTTATAAATTTTGGGAGCACACCAGCCGATGTGTGGTAACTCCTACCTCTATGCTCAGGAATTATTCCTGGCAGACTCAGGGTACCAGATGGGATGCTGGAAATGGCCATGGTAGGCCATGTGAAAAGCAAGTGCTTTACATGCTGTTCTATCATTCTAACCCTTTTTAGTAATGTTTTCAAGTGAAAGAGTAGCATGTAATTTTGAATTTTTCTAGTTTTATACTTTTCTAGAAGTATAAAGTGGAGAACAAGAAAGAAGAGAGGATATAACAACGGGAAGGATCAAAGTAGTATGCAATCAGGATTTGTCCTATAGAGGCATAGATAGTTTTGATCTCCATGTGAAGGGGCTCAAGATGATATGATAAGGATTTCAATAAGTCCCTGCAAGATGCCAAGTTTTTAGCAAATGGACTGGAGAGATAGCACAGCAGCAGGATGTTTGCCTTGCATGTGGTCGACTTAGGAGGGACCCAGTTCAATTAGGACATTCACTTTGCATAGCTGGCCCAAGTTTGATCCCTAGCACCTCATATGTTTCCCTGAGCCCTGTCCGAGTGATCTCTGAATGCAGAGCCAGAAGTAAGCCCTGAACACAGCCAGTTGTGGCCCAAAATTATTTTTAAAAAATCATGTGATTTTTTAAAAATAATTTTGTTCATATTTATGGTTTTTATATACAGCTATCACACCCAACTACACCAGAATACCCATGACTCTCTATCACATTTTTATGCTCTTTCAAGTCCTTCTTCATCACCCCTACTTAATACTCTGTTTTGTAATCCACTCAGTTTTGTAATCCAGGACAAGTATTTGTCAACATTTTATACATTTTAGATCCTTGTTTTGTTTCTCTATAATCCATATATGAGTGAGATTTATTAGTTAAATAAAGTTTATTTAACTATGCACTGATCTCAAAGTCTTTAAGATATAAGGTTGCCCTGCCCTGGGAACATGAAATCCAACCTTAGTCAAAGACTAACAAAACCATTGCAGCTGGGGTTATGCTTTCTCTGCCAAAGAAGTAATAACATTTGAGTATTTCTCTACGAAGTCACTGCCTTTATTTCATTCAGTTCTCCCTGCAACCAAGGCAAGTGACATTCATTTACAACAGTAAAAAATCAAGGCATCTTACTGAGACAGAGTAAGATAAAGGCACTCTGACTTTTCTAGACCTACTAAGAGGGGAATACCTAATTTGAACTCCTTTTTACTTCCCTTGCAGTGTGCTGCCCCTTTATGAGACTAGCCTTAAGGGCCAGAGAAATAGCAAAATGATCGGACGTTTGCCTTGCACACAGCCAACAAGGGACGGCCTGGGTTTGATTCCTAGCATCCTATATGGTCTCCCGAGCCTGCCTGGCGCGATTTTTGAGAGCTGAACCAGGAGTAACTCCTGAACACTGCTGGATGTGGCCCAAAAATTTAAAAAAAAAATGAGACTATTCCTGATTCATTACTCTGTACATGCAAGGTACACAATAGTGCTGCCTATAGCTTATTGAGTTTTCTTTTTCTCCCTTTTCTTCCTGGTTATTTGATTTATTTACCTGGTTCTTTACTCTTCTCAAAATGAACCCCCAAAATTTAAAAATATGTGTTGTTCATCTGAAAACATCAATGTGATTGACTGATTTCTCCATTTCTGTCCAGATGCTGAGTTTGTTTGAGACAAACTCTTATTTCTTTGCAAACTCTGTTTCTGCCTTTGTGTCTTTCCACTGTGGCCAACACTGGGTTCTGCACACAACCAAAATCCCCATAAGTACTAACAGCTGATGCTCTTCCAGACATTGTTCTGGGAACCTATCATTTTATTCAATGCTTTTCAGCCTCCCTAGGAAAAAAAGTCTACCCCCACTTATTGTTATCCAAAAGATGCAACTTTTGAGCTTGCTTTTTAGATGCTGATGATGTGGATGACTTACATAAAGTAGAGAGAGGTGCCAACCCTCAAACAAGAGACTGCTATTTCCCTCTCTACCCACCTAGGGAAGTCCCTGGGGAGGTTTGAATGGAATAAATTTTGCTATGAGTACTTTCATGGAACATATTGTATACTCCTCTAACCTCATGAGGTGGTCATCAAACCATACGTGGACTCCACTGTTCTGCCTCACATAGGTAATGAATGGTCTCTGCCACCTGAGTTCTTGGAGTTAGGAAACTCAAGCTGAAGTAGTGAATTTCTCTTTGTAGGAAAGACCTAACAAAACTCAGACTTTCCCTCACAGAAGAAAAGTTTTGGGAAAAATGAATAGTGAGTAAAAGTTTTATTTACAAATTATAAGAAAGGAGAAAAGAGAGAGAAATGCACTTGAGAGAAAATGTGAGCTTCTCCAAAGAAAGAACTATTTTTAGGTGGAGATGTAAGCCTCCGCCCCCCAGTACAGGAAGACCCCCACTTTGCCTCTGTGCAGTTGTTTTTATAGGCTTTCTTCCAAACTCCCCCCCACATGGGACTTTCTATATAGATAATAATCCATTACTACAGTGTTGACAAGGGAGGATCTTGGAATTTTTAATGGTTCACTTCATGTCTTTATCACGGAACTTTTCTTCTCATATCTTTGTTTGGGGGCAACATTTGGCAATACTCAGGGGTTACTCCTGCCTTTGCCCTCAGAAATTACTCTTGGCAGAATCTGGGACCATATAAAGTGCCAGCTATTGAACTCAGGTTGTCCATATGCAAGGCAAATGCCTTACCTTCTGTGCTTTCGCTCCAACTACTCTTTTCATATCTTCTTGATATGAATTAAGAATAATTTATTTTAGAAATCATGACTTCGGACGGTGGCACTGGAGGTAAGATGCCTGCCTTGCCTGCGCTAGCCTATGACAGACCGCGGTTCGATCCCCTGGTTTCCCATATGGTCCCCCAAGCCAGGAGCGACTTCTGAGCGTATAACCAGGAGTAACCCCTGAGTGTCACCGGGTGTGGCCCAAAAACCAAAAAAAAAACCAAAAAAATTTAGAAATCATGACTTCAAGATCTCTGGAATGCTTTTGTGGAAATGTACAAGATAGTCTCATAATCTAAGAGACCAGAATTTAAAAAACAAACAATAAAACAGGAGAAACATGCTAGAATTCCTAAAGAAAGGTAGACTTTTTTTTTTTTTTGGTTTTTGGGTCACACCCGGCAGTGCTCAGGGGTTACTCCTGGCTCCATGCTCAGAAATTGCTCCTGGCAGGCATGGGGGACCATATGGGGCACCGGGATTCGAACTGATGACCTTTTGCATGAAAGGCAAACGCCTTACCTCCATGCTATCTCCCGGGCCCCTAGAAAGGTATACTTATAATGCAGACTAGGGCAAACATTTTTAGGTGTATAGAAGGCAGGAACAGAAGACACTATACTCAGAGGGGAAGAGGCAAGATGTGCTCATTATATACCACCCTACTGATGTTTTCTTCTAGAACCATCCTTCTTGAAGGTTACTGTGATGATCTGTTGGCCATGGGTTCTTGGAGATGATGCTGGAAAGAGAAGCTGTTGGTGTTGAGTGTTGAATGTCCATTATCTAACCATGCAGTATGTCACAAGTCTGATAAAAAAAAGTGCTCTCCTATTTCCAACATTGACACCTCAATGATATCCTCAGTGCCCATGCCATGTAAATTATCTCTCTTCATCTAGAGCCACAATTTCTGAAGGTAGGTACAATGTCTGCTGTTGGCCGTGGGTTTCTGGGGGTGATTCTTGAAAAGCTGCTAAAAAGTAAAATATCACGTTGGTTTTCTCTAGGGTTTTCTCTGTGCACACACCATCTCAACTTAAGAAGTCTGTGACCTGCAGGTGACCAGTGTAGTGGCAGGAGTAAGAAAAATAAAGGCAACTTAAGAGGAAGCTATTAGCACTATGGGGGGGCACAATAGTGCCATATTTGCTTGGATTCTGAAAGTACAAAGGAAAATCTATTTCATTTGGTTCCAGTAGTTAGAGGTGTAGGTTCCAGAAGCTCACAGCTGACTCCAAGGCATCCAAAATTCCCTTCATATAAATATTTACTTAAGCACCATGATAATAAGCAAACTTCCCAAGTGGTCTTTGGAGCATAAGCCCTGCTGGAACCTTTTTCCAGAGGATCAGGGGACAAGGTTCAGCCTTCTCTGGCTTGTGTGGTTGTGCCAATTACAATCCTTTCAGATCTCAATTTCTGTGTCCACAATATTGCTCTGCTCATAACACATTTTGACAAAATATATTCTTCTAAGCATATCTTTATTACTTCCCAAGAACTCATTGCCAGGTCACCCCCTATCTATCTACCTACATCACTAACTTTCTGTGCCTCTCTCTGACTGCAGAAAGGTTGTACCCACTGACTACCTGCTCTTGGGGAGAATAAAGAAACATGTGGCAAAGTTCTTGTTATGCGCATTCCCATATGACATTCTTTTTTTTTCTTTTGTCCTATGAATCTAACCATACTAATATATCCTAAGAAGAAAGTCTCAAACTACAGTTTTAGACAAAATTTTTGAAGCACTTGGCAAGATACTGAACTGATCCTCTGGTCTAGCTGAGAGATTTTTTTAATCTGTGAGTGTGCTAGACCACAGTATTCTGCAAGTTTAACAAGTGCCTCCAGATAATTCTGAGCCAGCAGTTTCACTAGAACCCCTTAAGAAACATGGCACCAAAGGAAATATATTATTAGTTGGTGGTATTGTCAAAATTTTGGATCAGCAAGCACTGAGCCCAAATGGAATGATGATGATAATTAACACTGGACATAGTAGAACTGTTCTCAAATAATAACCAAAAAAAGGCTCACATATGCTTTTTAAGATGTCCAGTTGAGGGGACAGAGCGGTGGTGCAAATGGTAGAGCATTTGTCTTGCATGCTCTAACCTAGGATGAACCGCGATTTGATCTCCCAGTGTCCCATATGTGCCCGAAGTCAGTAGCAATTTCTGAATACATAGCCAGGAGTAACCCCAGAGATTCACTGGGTATGGCCCAAAAAATTATTTTTAAATGTCCAGTTGAGGGCTTTCCATACATGTGTCACCTTGGCACTAAGGTGAATCAAGGTCCTTAGCACAGTTACCATTACTTAAAGAATACAGAATGCCTATTTGGAATACAGACAAAAACCTTTCATAAGACATCTGAAACATCCAGAGACAAGGTTTCTGTCTTTAGAAATCACACTGTTTTTATTACAAAAAATTTATTTTCTTCTTCTTGATGCCTTGCACCCCTGAGCATAGACTACAACCTCTGATTTTCCCTGATTTAAAGTTTACTTGAGAGTTTACCATTATGTACATTCCTCATAATTATGCTATATTTTTCTTTTCCTCGTGTGCCTGATGTTAATTTGATTGCTCATTCAGACTCAGAATTCTAGAATGCACCCTTAAACCCACAAAAAATATCTTTGTTTTTGCCAGTTAAGAAATGGCTATAACTCTCCATGGCTGATACTGTGTCAATAACAGTACCAAAGTATACACAGATATTCTCCATGCCATCTTCAAAATTCTTCAAGCGAGGTAAAGCTATCTTATTTTTTAAAGAGGACACATGGAGATGTGGAGATGAAGGCAGAGCCTAAATTTGAACACTGGCTTTTGTGACCCCCCAAAAATGTGCTCGATATTACCCACTGCACTTCCTCCTTCCTAGAAATTACTTTGGGGAAAATAGAAGGCTGGTGACTATGCATAAGTAAGTTTTACATGGTATTAACCTATCCACCTTTCCATTAAAAAAATATGGGAGGCCATTAAAAAAAAAAAACCTGACAATGAGCCCAGGGGAAGTTTGGGGTTTTTCCCTTAAATTTCTTAAAAGCATATAGAACTGAATCATTAAAGTTCATCTCTCCTGAAAACTGAAAAATAGAAAACGGTGATTCCCCCCAAGGGGGTTTTGGACCAGGAATCCAATTATGTGTTTCCCACAACTATATACCTGTCTCCTTTCGAAGGGACTTGCTGTAGCAGGCTCTAGATGCAAACATCTGGAAGGCAGGTGTGGGATTTTGTAGGTGCCAGAGGACACACAGCTGAACTGCACAGCTGAGGGGTCTGGGGAGGAAATGTCTCTCATTGATGGAGCACCTTTCTTGGTTTCCCCAAGCCCCCTTCAGTAGGGAAACAATAGGAGTGGGGAGGTGACTGGAGGGCCACCAGGTGCAGAACAGCTGCTCAGGGGAGCATTAAAGTCAGGACAGGAAGCAAAACAGAGAAGGCAGAGAGTCTCAGCAAGGGGTCAGCGGGAAGTGGAAGGGAAAGGGGGTCTGTCTTCTTGCCTGATGCTGCTCTGGGGACAGCCTGGTTTGACTCACAGATCCAGGGCTCTCTGTTCCCTTCCCATCCTCCCAAGGAGGTAAAGGAAGGAAGGAAGGAATTTTTCTTCAATTAAAAGTAGAAGTCAAGCAGGCAGCATTAATAATGGTTCCATGGCTCTGTCTGAAACTGATGACAGAGCTTGCAACCTACTAACCTATACACTTGTTCTTCCAATTTATTCATCTACCAAGAAAATCCTAGAGAAAAATCAATTTTCATTCTCATAAAAGGCTTCTCTCCAAAATCGTGCCTATTTTGGAAAAAACCCTCTCTAAAATCAGACAATCATAGATCTACCTGCTAACTTCTAGGATGACCCTTGTGACAGCCTGAATAATCCTCTTCTGGTTCAGAGACCACGGTGTCCTGGAACTCCATGCAATCAATACCACCAATGCCTCCAAGAGCAGCATCCACTTCAGGATGCCCTATTCTGCCTTATACTACCATTTTATATACTCATCCTGCAGTTCTCTAAAATACCTGACTCTCTCTTCTCTTTCCCACTGCAAGACACCTAGAATGCCTTCCAGAGGCAGTGAGCATATGTGAAAGACAGGAGGGAACATTTTACTTTATTGCAACTTCTATATTTTATCTGCAAGACAAGAATTAATGGGAATATACATGATTATTTTTGTGTGCTTAGTCTTACCCTAACACTTTATATGTTAGCTCATGCAATTCGCATGAAAACCTTATAAGGTATATTCCACTGTTACCCCACTTTGGAAGTGAGACAGAAAAAAGCTAAAGTGATTTATTTGAACTGGGACTTGAACTTAGTTTGCTTGAAGAATCTGTGATCCAAGATATAAAATTCACCTTTTCTCACAAATCACCTCCTTGAAACTAGAGGGAAAACACATGTAAATTAACTCCCCAAATTCATTTTATGGCACTAAAATATTACATGAAAAAGTTTCCTAAACATCATCAGAAACTTCCAATACCACTAGAATATGAAGAAAAGAAACAGAGGAGGAAATAGTTGGAAACCTGAGTTCAGTTTCAAAATTATTCACCTGAAATAGACCAAATAAAATTCAAGTCACTACTTTACTGTGAGGTCATGATGAAAAAGTTAAACCAGAATTCAATATGGTGTTTGAGTTCATTTTGGGGAAAAAAAAAGTAGAAAGAAAGCTTAATTTATAAAAATATGAGTTGAGCTATATTTTAGTCAGTACACAGGTCCTCTATCAGCTAGTGAAGTAGAAATAAGTTCTTTAAAGGAAAAGGGGGGGAATTTCTATAGTTTGCAACAAAGTGGGTGTCAACAAAAATTTCAAGTAGAAGCATCAGATAGAAACATACTTTCCATAATGAAAAGTAAATTTTGTCCTATATTACTTTCCATGATCACCTTCCTATGTTTTCTATTCAAGTTTCTTGCCTTGTTATATACAACATGGTATAATCTAAACCCCCTTTCCTTCCCTAAAATAAGCCCACTTCTTCTTTCTCAACTCAGCATAACTTTAGCATCTCTTTGTCTTTCAAGCCTGAAACTTAAAGTCAAGCTTATTATTCTATCAGCCCCTAATTATCAATCTTCAAACACTATTGGGCCTTTCTCCAAAATATCTCTTCATTTTATTGGTTTTTTTTTTGTAGGGTTTGTACTCAGTGGTGTTTAGGGGTACTC
The DNA here is from genome assembly GCA_004027635.1 of Crocidura indochinensis. Lineage (NCBI taxonomy): Eukaryota > Metazoa > Chordata > Mammalia > Eulipotyphla > Soricidae > Crocidura > Crocidura indochinensis. The sequence continues at coordinate 85,540 of PVKC010000099.1, read as the reverse complement.
CTGGCAGTATTCAGCCTGGTTGCAAGGATGACAATTTGGTGCATGGGCCCAGAAGTGCCCAGGGATAGCAGGACTACAAAAGTAGGTGCTAACTCAGGAGAAGATAAGTAGCCTTTATTGCAGGGGGTAAAATTCAGGGTCTTGAAGGACCAGAAAGATAATCCAACAAGGATGTCACTTGATTTGCATGCAGCCAAACCAGGTTCAATCCCCAGCATTACACAGGATTTCCTGAAACCTGTTAGGAGTGATCCTTGAATGCAAAACCAGGAGCACACCAGGAATAAGTTCTGAGTACACTGAGTGTAGCCTCAAAACCAATGAAAATAAAACTGAGGATCTTGCTTATGCTAGGCATATATGTCCTAAGTCCTAAATTCTATCTCCCACACTACATGTCATTACCTCTTCATCCTCATTTCACTGAATGACTTCATATATTCCTTATTCTTACCTAGATTTTTCCCCACAGCTCAGTTAGTCTCTTAGACTCCTTTTCATTATTTCTAAAAGTATAATTTTCTTAAACACACCATGCAAGCCAAGGTTATCCCATCCTTCTGTGACCACACCCCCAACCCAATCTTCCAGAATAAACCCAGTGCTTTCAAGGGCTCTTATTCCAAAATTTTTACTTCTCACACACTTAACACCACAATTTATGTCCAAACCCTGTTTTAAAGTTTATGTAAACTAACCTATTATTAATTTTTTCATTTTATTAAAGTCCTATGATTTAGAGTTATTATTTATAAAGTTTTAGACATAAATTTTTCTATCACCAATCCCATCACCAATGTCAACTTCCCTCCACCAGTGTTTCTAGGTTCCCTCCCTCCAAATCCCTCAGTTTACCACTTTGGCAGGCACAGTTTTAAGTTTAGTTGTTGATATATGGATCTCATATTTTCAGTGTTGTTGACTCTGTGGTTTACATATTTATCTACATCACTCCCTTACACCAACATACCTGATTCCCCTTGTCCCCAATTCCTATTTATTTCCTGTCTCTCTTCTTATACTCCTTGCCTCAATTTCTTTCCCACTATGTCCTCCCTATAGTCTGGAACCAAGAATGATCTAGGACTCACCCTTTAATATATTAATTTCCTCATCCAATTATGCTATATACTTACATAAGTAGATCATTTTGTGTTTGACCTTCTGCCTTACTTTATTTAATATATCTTTCAGTTTTATCACATTGCATTAAACTGCATGATTTTATTATTCCTTATAGATGTATAGTATCTTATTGTGTGTGTATATATATGTATATATATATATATATAACATCTTGATGATCTGCAAATTATTTACTGAATACCTAAGGTAACTCCACATTTTAGCTATTATACTAAATGCAATGGATTGTTTTTGCATCCTAGGGACAGGTACCCACCCAGAAGTGGAATTTCTGGGTCTTATGGCAGCTTAACTCTTAATTTACTGAGAATATCCATAATGTTTTCCATAAAGGTTGAACCAGACAATATTCCCACTAGCAATGTTTGAGAGTTCCTTTTTTTTTGTCATAACCCTGCCAACATAGATTGCAACCTATTTTATTCTTTGCTCCATTCTTTTTTTAGATATTTCTCCTCAGAATTTTCTTTTTCTTTTACTCCATCTAAGTAACTTCTACATTTCTTTCAAGAAGTAGCTGCAATGTCATCTTCTTAAATATACCCCTTGCAGTAGCTGAGTTTATCCACCCATCAATGGACATCTTGAATGTTCATTAAACATTAAATATTCTGCATTTCCAAAGCATTGTGTATAAAATTCTCAAACAGGTTTAAACATAAAGAGATAAATACATGGGGCTGTAAGTTTTCTAAGTCTGACAAATTCCCCCAAATCCCTCATAACTCTGATTGCCCAGTACATGGATGGCATATTGCTTTGTCAATCGGTAGAAGAGGCAATGAGTATTTTTCTTTTCTTTTTATTGAATAGATAGCATTTGTTCTGTCAACAGAAGGCAATTGACAATGCCTGGTTTTGCATCCATGTTCCACTGCCCAGGTTTCTTTAGCTATTTATTTAAATTATAGGTGCCACTGTTTTCTCTTCTACAAAATGGGGTGTGACTAGTATACATTTTCAGAGGTTGAGATAAACCTTGAATGATTGCTATTCAAGTTTTATTCTTGGAAAAATGTTCTGCTCTGTGTGGCATATACTTGTAAGGAATACATATCTTAAAACAATATCATTTTAAAGATTATTTATAATATTTTCTCACTAAACTCTCTCACGTGCATCTTTTTCTATTAAATGGTTTGAGACCTACAATCAAGCAATGTTGGCAGTAGGACGATAATTCAAAGGACAGGAGTGCATGCTTTGCAAGTGGGAAACCAAAGTTCGATCCCTAGCAGCATACAGTCCTTTAAGTACAAGGAGTAACTGGTGAGTCAGAAAAATCCCATGGATTAACCACACATATGGGCTGAGGCGTGGAGAGGGGATCCACACCTTCACACAGGTAAATGGAGGAACAGGCTCTCGCAGGCGTTGTCGCCACCATAAACCACATGTTAGGCTGTGGCACGGAGAGGGGACACACCTTTTCACAGGTAACAGGAGTGAGGAGACCTGCAGATAGGCTCTGACTGGGGTGGTCGCTGCCATTAACCCTGTGTAAGGGCTAAGGTACAGAGATGGGACCCACACCTTCGCACAGGTAAAGGGAGGGAGGAGACCTGAAGACAGACTCTGACTGGCAGGTTGCCGCCATTACCCAAGCTTAAGGGCTGCGACGGAGAGGGGATGTGCACCTTTGGACAGGTAATGGGGTCAAACCATGGCAACCACAACTGTCATAACAGCATAGGGCCACACTCCAGAGAAGGGACCCAGACCCACACCACAGGTGACAAAGAAGGGATGAGACCCAAAGGCAGAATACTCTAAGCCAAGTCACCAAATGCAAAGGAATATGGGTAAACTAAGGAAGAGACTAGCAGCCAGGGATATAGAGAGAAATCTTAGCAAGTTTCCAAGTCCACCAAAATGCACTAACCCAATAGAGAGGACCTAAAAGTGGCAATGAAAGTCATGGTAATAGAAATCAAGGAATAATTAGCCAGCAAGTTCAAGAAATCCATAGATGAAAAAACAACCAACTCAAAGAAGAACTTTTACAGAAGGCGAGAGAATCCATACAAATGAAATTAAAGGAAATAAAAAAGTCTTAACAAGCCTTATTAGCAGAATTACACAGTTGGAGAATGGCATAGAAGAACTTGAAGAAAAACTACAAACCAAAAATGACTAAGAAGCCAATAAGGAAATAAGAAGTAAAGCATTGGAAGAAAATGTTAGGTATGTAATGAAAAAGACACACACACACACACACACACACACACACACACACACACACACACAAACTATGAATTGTAGAATACCAGAAGGGGAGGAAATAGGGAAAGTGGAAGAACAAGTGGTGTGGAAAATAATAGCAGAAAACTTTCCCACTCTCTGGAAAGAGGCTCCAGTGCAAATCCAAGAGGTAAAAAGAGTCCCTAATAAACCAACACCAAGACATATAGTAATTCAAGTAACAGAGAAAAAATGAGTTCCTTAAAGAAATAAGGGAAATAAACTTCAAGTACAGAGGAATGAATACAAGAATAAGAATCAAACCAGATCTCCCATTTGAAACAATTCAAGCAAGAAGACAGTGGAATGACATATTTTAAACGACCGAATAAAAAAAACTTCCAACCTAGAGTTCACTACCTGGCAAAACTCTCATTCAAATGGAAGGGAGGACTAAAATCATTCTCAGACAAAAACTGACTCACACTATTTGAGCTAACCAAACCAAATCTAAATGAACTACTCAGAGGTGAATTACGCAAATCAAACACCTAATTGAAACAAAAACTAACTACACAATACAATTTCACAACAGCCCTCTCTGTCAATAAGCTCCTTAATGTCAATGGACAAAACAACCCCCATTAAAAGACATTATCTAGAGGGTTGGATTAGAAAATAAAAACTGGACTTCTGCTGCCTACAAAAACACACCTAAACATACAGGATAGACACAGGCGTAGAATAATAGGATGGAAATCAATTGTTCAAGCTAATGAAAAACAAAAAAAGTGAGGACCGCCATCTTTATATCAGATCAAATTGCATTCAACCTCAAGAAAATGATCAGAGACAAAGAGGGTCACTACTTACTGATCAGAAAAACAACAAAGAAGTACTAACTCTGATCAACATTTATGCACCAAATGCAGAGCCAGCAAAATATGTAAGGCATTTGCTTGCAAAACTGGAGAAGCATGTGAAAAGAACTGTGATAGTAGCAGGAGACTTCACATACCATATCACCACTAAACAGATCCACTAGGCAGAAAACTTGCAAAGACATAAAATCCCTAAATGAGAAACTAGAAGATCTAGGACCAATGAATTTACATAGGACCCTCCACCCCCAGAAAGCAGAATACACATTCTTCTCAAGTGCACATGAAACCTTCTCTAGAAAAGACTGTGCCTTAAGATAGAAATCTAACTTGCACAGAGTCACAAAATAAGAATAATAGAATAGCCCTATCATATCACTATACAACAAAAATCAAGATAGACTGTAAAAAGAAGCTTTGAAAAAAAAGAAAGTATATTATGGGGTTCAATATATCTCATTTTAAGGCAGTAGTCATCCTGTTATATTACTATAAATGTTTCCTGTTTTATTTATTTATAACTGACTTATAATGCAGTTTAAGATGTACATTGAAGTATATATCAAATATATGTATAGAATATGTAAAATTATGTCACCATCAGATTAATTCACATACCCATAACAATATTGGGTGTTTTTTTTTGTTTTAATCAGTTCTTCTGGTTTATATTTTGCTTTTGTTACTTATACTTTTAATTTTAGCTCCAAATATGTATTTTTGTTTGTTTGTTTGTTTGTTTTTTGGGCCATACCTGGCAGTGCTCAGGGGTTACTCCTGGCTGTCTGCTCAGAAATAGCTCCTGGCAGGCACGGGGGACCATATGGGACACCGGGATTCGAACCAACCACCTTTGGTCCTGGATCGGCTGCTTGCAAGGCAAACACTGTTGTGCTATCTCTCCAGGCCCCTCCAAACATGTATTACAAAGACCAATGTGAAGTTAAAAAAAAAAAAAGAAGCAGCTGTGGAGAAAATCCAACACCAACACCTGGACATAAATAACAGGCTGCTCAACAAAGGCTGTATCAAAGAGGAAATCAAGAAAGAAATAAAAAGATTCCTTGAGATGAATGATAATGATGAAACAAACTGTCAAAATCTGTGGGATACAGCAAAAGCAGTAATGAGGAGAAAACTCATAGCAATACAGGCTTATATCAGGAAAGAGGAAAATGACAAAATCAACAGCTTCAAGAGACACCTCAAAGATATAGAAAAACAGCAACAAAGAAACCCAAACACAGCCAGAAGACAAGAAATAATAAAAAAGAGCAAAGATAAACAACATAGGAACTAAGAAAACAATATAAAAATATCAATGAGAACAGAAGTTGGTTTTTTCAAAAGAATAAACAAAATAGACAACCTTCTGACAAGACTCACCAAAAAAAAAAAAAAGAGAGAGAAAGCACCCAAATAAATAGTAACACAAATGAAAGGGGAGAGATTACAACAGAACCCCAAGAAATTCAAGACACATGAGGACTTATTATGAACAACTATACTCAGGTTAGAGAACCCAGAAGAAACCGACAGATATTTCTAGAAAAATATCATCTTCCAAGACTAGATAAGGAGGATGTAGAAAGCCTAAACAAACCAATCACATCTGAGGAAATTGAACCAGTAATTAAGAAACTCCCCACGAACAAAAGTCCAGATCCAGAAGACTTTACAGGTGAATTCTATCAAACATTCTGAAAAGAATTACTTTCATTGATCCATAGGCTCTTTCAAAACATTGAAAAGACAGGAAATCTCCCCAATTCCTTTTATGAGGCTAATATCACACTCATTCCCAAAGTTGGCAAAGAAACTGACAAGAAAGAAAACTATAGATCAATCTCACTAATGAACATAGATTCAAAAATCCTCAACAAAATTTTAACAAATCAAATCTAACAATACATCAAAAAGATTATATACCATGACCAAGTGGATTTCATCCCAGGAATGCAAGGATAGTACAACATATGCAAATCAGTCAACATCATACACCACATCAACAAGACAAACAAAAATCACATGATTATATCAATCAATGCAGAGAAGACGTTCAACAAAATCCAACACTCATTCAAGATGAAAACACTCAGCAAAATAGGACTGGAAGGAACCTTTCTCAGCATAGTTACAGTTTTATATAAAAGCCCACAGCCAATATTATCCTTAATGACAAAAACATGAAAGCATTTCCACTAAGGTCAGGAATTAGGAAAGGCTGTCTACTGTCGCTGCTCTTATTCAACATAATTTTAGAAGTCCTAGCAATAGCAATCAGACAAGAGAAGGGAATCAAAGGAATCCAAATAGGGAAAGAGGAACTCAAACTATCTTTTTTGCAGATGATATGATGATATACATCGAAAATCCTAAAGAGTCCACAGTGAAACTCCTAGAAACAATTAACCAATATAGCAAAGTGACCGGCTACAAAGTCAATACACAAAAGACAGTAGCATTCCTCTAAACAAATAGCAAAGTAGAGAAGAAAGAGATCAAGGAGTCAATTCCATTTAAAATAGTATCTAAAAATATCAAGTGCCTAGGAATCAATATTACAAGAGAAGTGAGGAACCTATACCATGAAAACTTCAAAATACTCCAGAAAGAAATTGAAGAGGACCTAAGGAAATGGAAGAACAGTCTATGTTCATCGGTAGTTAGAATCAACATAATCAAAATGACTATCTTACCTACACTTCTATATAGATTCAATGCAATCTCTATCCAAATTCAGACAGCATTTTTAATTTTTTAGAACAATCACATTATAAAGTATAAAATTATAAATTATAAAATTCACATGGAGCCACAAAAGACACAGATTATCCAAATACATACTGAAAAACAAGAAGCTGAGTGGCATCTCTTTACCTAACCTTAAGCTTTACTATAAAACCATAGTGATCAAAATAGTATGATACTGAAACAAAGACAGAGAGTCTCAGACCAGTGAGTTAGAAGAATATCCAGGAATATGTCTCGAAATATATGGTCAACTAATATTTGATCAAAGAACCAAGAACTTGAAATGGAATAAATGGTGTTGGAACAACTGGATAACCACCTTAAGAAAATAAAGATTGATACATACCTCACACCTAACACAACAGTCAACTCAAAATATATTAAAGACCTTGAAATCAGATCCAAATCTATAGAGTTTATTGAGGAAAATAGGCAGAACACTTCAAGATCTATATATCAAAAAAAGTCTTCTATGATAGAATGCCAATGGCAAGAATTTTAGCATCAAACCTAAATAAATGGGACTACATCAAACTAAAAAAGTTCTGCATGGCAAAAGAAACCCTGGTTAAAGCTAGAAGACAGTTAATGGAATGAGAAAAAAAATTTGCACTCAACACATAAAATAAAAGGATGATATCTAGGATATACAAAGCACTCAAAAAATGAGCTCAAAAACAATCTAATAAAGCCATAGAGAAATGGGAAGAAGAAATGAATAGACACTTCTCTGAAGAAGACTGAACGATGACCAATAAACACATGAAATCATTTTCACCATCACTCATTGTTAGGGAAATCCAAATAAAGACAATAATGAGGTACCACCTTACCCCAGTAAGGATGGCACACATCAAAAATAACGGGCCCAATCTCCGTTGGCGGAATGTGGTAAAAACGAACTCTCATCCACTACTGGTAGGAATGCTGCCTGGTCCAAACCCTATGGAAAACAGTAGTGAGAACAAGGACATCTATCTTTATGTGTACATGCCCTTTGGAGCTAAAACCCAAAATTGCATTGTAATGAGGTTCGCGCTCATGAACTTGAAACTTGCTGTAGTCAAAATATTGCAGAACTTCATCTTTAAGCCTTGCAAAAAAAAAAACCCCCAAAAAAACCCAGGTTAAACAGTTAACTTTCTACATTAGCAATGTTCTGTTGAGGGTGTGCTTTTGAGCAATCTCTCGTATATATACACAAGTGGTTATTCATCCTTCAATGACTTTTTCTATCAGCAAAAGATCCCTTTATATCCCTCAAGTAACTCTATGAAGATATAGAGTGCTTGGTTATGGCAGGCTGGAGATTGAATTTGAAGAAATCCATTGGACTCAGTGCAGTTAGTGTCTCATGAAGATTACAGTCCCCTGGACTTAGTTAAGTTTAATTTTGCCTTCATTCCTGTCTACTGGAAGGAAAAACAACTCTGAAGCACCTTGACCACATTAGGATTTAGGAATAATAAATATTCTTTCCCAATAGAACTAATAGAACTTATAGAAACAACCATCTTTATTTGATCCTTAGCATCCAATCTGGTCTCCCGAGCACCACCAGGAGTGATTCCTGAATAGAGAGCCAGGAGTAAGCCTTGAACAATGTCAAGTATGCTGGGAACTGGGGTGGAGGGAGGATAACACTGATGGTGGGAATACCCCTGATTCAATGCCACTACGTACCTCAAATATTACTGTGAACATTTTTTAATTCACATTGGTCACAACAGAAATTATTTTTTAAAAAGTACCCTGAATGTCACTGGGTGTGGCCCTCAAAACAAAGGGGAAAATCATTGAATCGAAAACTATGAAGCATAACTTTCTAAATAATAGTATATTTAATTCAAATCAAAGGAAGGCAGTATTTTTCCTCAAAACCTGTGACTCACGTTTTAGTTCCATAAGCGCTAATTTTTATATTTTTTAAAATAACATGTATATACTTTGCCTATTTCCTAATTTTTCATCTCCATCTCAGGCCCTATTTCATCTCTCCTTGGAGCTTACATTGTTCTAGGGAGAACGTTAAACTACAGAGTACCAGGATAATCCATATTCTGTTTCAATGGAGTCATAACGAATGCCCCAAATCCATATTGTTACAGCTCCCAAGCTGCCTGTGCTTTAAGTAATACAGATTCTTCTATTGAGAAACACAGACTTATTAGCTCTCACTCAAACCTCACAGAGAAGGTTACTTGTCTTAGAAATCTTCAGAACAAAAGATGGGGGTGGGGATGGTCTCCACAGCTGGAAGGCACACATCCTAGCATCTTTTTATCTGCATGTTGCCAAGTCCTCTGTCAACACTCCATAAATAATAATCGCTATGATAATAATAGCTGGAATAAGTGGGCTGAAATTAAACACAGGAAAAATGGAACCACATCTGGAATGTGCGGTTGTATAAAAGTATGGGGGAGGGAAGTCCTGGCTTTTGTTAAGGGGAAACTTTCCAAAAGGCCTTATCTCCTCCCCCCCTCCATAAGACAAAGTGCAGACAATCCTGGGGGTGAGACAAGTGCAAAAATGTCCCATATAGCTCTATTTACACATGATGTTCTTCTCTCCCCCTTCTGCCTCTCCTGACCCTTCTATGTCCAGACAAAACTGGAGCTCCCAGAGACCCCTTCAAAGAACCATCCTTCATCCAAACATTAAAGATCACAAACCCATTCCAGAAACCAACTTCTCTCCAGTAGCCATTTCCCTCACTACCAATCAGTCAATATTTAGGTTTCTAATTTTTGCAAGGTGCTATGCTATAATGAGGAAGATCACAAAGCAATTGGGAGCATTTTCCAGGGTTTTATATTAGATTCATAGGAATAAAGGCATCATTGTTAGACTGTGTGAGAGAGAAGAAAAGGGGCCAATGCTGCATCTGGTCTCCTTGTCTCCAGGTATGTCCCACACTGTGGCCCTGGAGGATACCATCTCAGGAATACGCCAACCAAGTCTCATTTCCTCTGGTTTCCTTGAGTACAATTGTTGGGAGTATCCAATAAGGACCTGGGGGGTGGAGAAATTAAATATATAGGTACCTATGCCCCAGTTCATTCTTTCCAACTCTTCAACCAAGGGTAGACAACGGCTGAATTCTCTGAGAACACAACGGCCTTTTGGAGGTCTTCTCCAACTGAGTTGCAGTCATTTTTCTCTTCCCTGGTAGTTTACAGATTTATCACACATTTCAACCCCACACTTCAGCACCCTCTAGGGCTCCTTTACCTCCAACTAGGGAAATAGGTCATTTATTAAACCCTTTTAGGGCATCATTTCTTGAATATGCCATTTTTAATAGATGGGTCTGTAACTGCTCTCATCTCTAGGCACATACTATTCCTACTGGTACTTTCCTGCAACAAATGTCTCTGTGTTCTCTCTGTTACAGGGTTATACTTGACCTACATTAAATTTATCATCAATAAGACCATTTCTCAGCACATTATCAATAGAAATTGATAAATAATATTCCAATATATTAGGCCCTCATATAAATTCTAAAATATTTTGCATTATGTTACCCCATTAGGATTTATACTTATCAATATATCCAATAGTAGCTTCCTTCCCTTCCTTCTCTACTAGTGTTCCTCTTGGACCAACTCTCAAATAAAAATTTTACCTTAAAATGACCTCAAGGTCTACTTCTATACAGTACAAATATTCCTCACCTTCTCTGATAAGTCTCACTAATGTAAAATCTAATATTTGTTAAATATCTACTGTATGACATAATTATATTAGGCATTTATATGCCTTGTTATTTCTCATGAAAATCATATATAGATGTCACAATAACAATAGCTTATAAGTAATAAAATTAAAATTAAAATAATTTAAGATACATAAAATCATCATCTATTAGTTACATGTTAGAGGTGGCATATTAAACTGCCTTACGTGGCCTCTTATTTCTTTTTTCTATAATAGCTTACATGAACATTTAAAAGAAGAGTTGAATGCAAATACAAATGAGCTTAGGTGCCAACATGATCATAAATGTTTACAGAAAAAAATAAAATTCCAGAAAAGTCCTTTGCAAATGTATTTGATCCTGCCCCACCATGACAGTTCACTTAGATAGTTGTGGTCTCACCCACTATATCCCTGCTCAGCACCAGATAGCATTTTACCCACTGTCTAAGTCAGCTTCTCTTTCCCCTTTCAGGAGCTAAAATTCCAAGTCTGGAATTATCCTTATAAGGGATAGGATAGATGTGATAGGAAGGAGTATACAGAAGATGGACAAGAATGTCCTACTTTACTTGGTGATCCTTACCTCTTTCTATCTGTTCTCTTGCTGTTTGTTGCTCCATCAGTCATGTGGGGTCTCATACATTCTGTCTTCATGCAAAAGCTACTAGAAATACCATTGGAGACTTTGGTCAGCTTTTATCTCCAATGAAATACATATGGTTTTTCATACTTGTCTGAAAATGGGAAGAGCCACTTCCTCTGGTCCACTGAACCTCTAAAGCATATATGAGAACAAAAGGTCTAGAAATTGTGTTTGTCAAACCATGCAAGGAGCAATGAACACAAGCACTCAATGGATAAGAAATTCTGAAGATTTCAGTGCTCTAGAAGTAATCTCATGCAACCTCTGCCTCTGTACAGCAGTTGTCTCTGCAGAGAAGATGCTCTTTTCCTGAAGGAGACTCAAGCAAATGCATTCTCATGGTGAGTCACCCATGTTTCCAAAGTGGGTTTCCCACACAGCTTGGAAATATGAATAAATGGGGTGCCTATGAAACCTTCTAGGAGTAGGAAGAATCTATAAACTGTAAAGAGACAAGGAAAAATAGAAGCAGCAGGTGCCTTCAGTAAGTCATAATGTCCCTTAATGGGAAAGAATTAAATCTATGTTTTGGATTTATTTTGATTTTAAGTTCTGTAGTCACCATCAGTAAGACATAGCTTCCATGATTAATCTTGTGTTCATGTAGGAGTATTATCTACTACCTGGTGTATAATAATGGTGAAATAAAGATGGATTTATTTTTTTCTGATCAACTTCTTCTGAAGTGGCTTCTCTTTCCCAAATTGAATCATTGTGAATCCAACTCCCTTCTTCCCTTTCTAACAAGTTGTCCTCAGCTTCCAAATCTATTACATTTCTGTTCTCCCAAACTACTCTCTACTTTAACCACACAGTTCCTTATGAGAGAATATCACCATCCTCCAAATTCTAAAACTTCTTTCATTGCCTCATGGAAGAAATGCCAAAGAACTCTGGCCTTTTCTGAGTCTTCTACGATGGTAAGAAAAATATAAATGAATATTCCAATACAGTATTCTGCTAAGTAATAGAGCTTAGATAAACACTCTCCTCACCAGAGTCTCTTACCCTGATAGTGTGGACTACAGGTAGATTAGAGAGAGGAAATTCATCTTGAAGAATAATATACAGGCTCTTCCAAAACTTTATTGCTCTTATTATCATCCTCTAAATCTAAAACAAAGAACATAAGTGCTAAGTTTTTGCAGTTCTCACTGGCTGTTTTCCTGCCTCTGGACACCCCCTAGACTTTTTTTCTTTACTAGCCTTAGCGAGAAATTATTTGTTAGACTTTTGGAACATGAGAAACCGAGACATGACTTGTGAAAACATGAGAAATAGCCTAATCTCATTCTGTTATCTTTATATAAAGGGAATGAAAACCAAATGTAGGAAAGATGAGTTCATTGATAAGAAAAGGGATACTTGGGAGAAAAGAGCCAAGATTCTACTCCATTCCACCATTCACCAACATTTCTTTGAAAGAGATTTTGAGTAATAAAAGGCAGATAAGAATTTGTTGTTTAGGACTAGAGAGATAGCGCAAAAGTAGGACTTTCACTTTACATACAGCTGACCTGGAACAGACCTGGTTCGATTCCCAGCATCCCATATGGTCCCCCAAGCCTATCAAGAGTGATTTCTGAGCACAGAGCCACTGAGAGCTGCCAGGTGTGAGCAAAAACCTAAATAAATAGATAAATAAATTGGTGTTTAAAACTGCTTCTCTATCCATTTTGGATGTGGGTCCTTAGGAGTTTTCCATGACATCTAATTTCATTCATTCAACAAGCATCATCTATATTCTAGACACTGTTCTAGGCACTGAGAATGTACATGCCAACAGGAAAAAAAAATCCCCAACTTTATAGTATCTTCATCCTGGGTGTAGAAATCAGACACCTGCCCCCCCCAAAGTAAAAAAAAATGCATGATGATTTGTATGTAGTAAGTGTAAATTATATAAATAATTTTATAAGGTGGTCATAAAATCCCTACTGTCACTATTGGTAATTGAGAAGAAAAATAGCATCAACCTTAAAGGCTTACTTGAGAATTAGGCATATATATAATAAATATACTATATATATTATATATAATAATATTATAATATATATATTAATCTAAATGGCCAAGAAGAATGACTATCACATTTGATGCTATGTGTGTTCACTGTCATTGCCATTACTATATCAGATGATATTTCATGCTAAAATATCAAGTTATTTTGTATTCTTTGAACCTTAGCTCTTATAGCATGGAAAGTAGTGGCCTCTAATCTCTTTGAACCTTAGTTTCTAATCTCTCGCACAGTGATAATAATAGCCTCTACATCAAGGAACTGTTGTAAATATACATAAAGTATTTGAACAGGAACCTAGTCAATTCCAGTCATGAACTTCCACTCAGTAAATTCAAGCTCCACTAGAATGAAGACTCTAATAGAGTAGGAAATTGTATTTCTAATCAAACCTCCAGACAAAGTACATCTTTGAACAGTATACAGCTGGTATTCTTTAAAAACCTGATGGAATGTTCATTATAGGATGATCACAGTGTATCAGTCCAGACTCTATTGGGCAACAAAAGACACAACCAGTAGTATATGAGGTGGATTTAATAAGAAGACTATTTGGTGAAGCTGTGGGCAAAGTAAGGAAACCACAAGACAGTGAACAAAAGAAAGTTAAAACATATTTTCATGCCCCACTACCTGAAAATAGAGCAATAACCTAAGGCTAGTAACAAAATCCTCATGATTATCCTGGACTGAAAGAATCAAGATAAATTAGCAATATAGCACACTAGAGACAATGTGTAGAGTGGAACATTTGATAGGGAAAATGACCTGCAATCTAGGAATAGAACTGGACCACAGAGGAAACATTAGGGGTAGAGGTATTAAAGATGTCAACTCACCTTTTGATCAGCTAGGTCTTCCCTAGACAGGCTAATTGGGAAAATAGATATTCAGGCATCTCATTGATGTGATTCACTGACTCCAGAGCAGAAATCAGAATAAAATGAATCTAGAGGGTCAAACAAAGGTTATCCCTGGCAACTTTATATGTATTGTTTTATCTTATGTTCACAATAATTCCAGAAGGCATAAATTATTTTATTTATGGTGAAGAAACAATGAATCTGAGATATTAGGTAGCTTATCTCAAGATGCATAGCTTCCAAATGAAAGGAGCATGGTTCACTAAGAGAAGTCTTATTCTAGAATTGATACTTTTCTTTTATATTTGTATAGGCACCATTATTTACAATAATATTAGTAATAGAAATTTAGTACAAAGTGTTCCAACACCACACCAACTTCCAGTGTCAACATCCCTCCACCAACAGCTCCAACTCGACTCTAGCTTCTTGCCTAAGAGAGATAAACTCAGTTTTTTAGACTAAGTAAAGACAGAGCAGGCATGAAGCTGTAGGGTCCTAATAACTGGTGTCAATGGTTTTTATTTCCTTATTGTATTTATTTATGTTTCAAATACAAAAGAGATCTGCTACTCCCCCCGCCCCCCCCCCGCCCCTGGCCAGCA
>PVKC010000099.1:57203-70642 GCA_004027635.1 Crocidura indochinensis | reverse complement strand
ATAGCCTAAGGTATCTGCTTTACTGGAGCAGATTTTATGCTAAGGATCTAATGTATAGCCTAAGGTATCTATCTGCACCTGCATTTACTGGTTTATGCCCTCTATTCTTTAAGTCCAGGGGAAAGACGCCAGCAGCTACAATATGCTGTAAGCAGTATTTTAGCACAGGTATCCGGGCTTCCATTCTATGTAAAAAGGGGCTTCCAACAATGGCTTCCAACAGAGATCATTTTATATTTGTCTCTCTACTGACTTTACTCAGCAGGATACCCCCTAGTTTCATACTCTTTAGTTGTGACTCTCAGAGCTGAATACTATTCCACTGTGTCTACATATCAGTTTCTTTATCCACTTGACTATTCTTGGGTACTTTGGTTGTTTCCAGATCTTGGTTATTATTATTATTATTATTATTATTATTATTATTATTATTATTATTTGTGAAAATAATTCTACTTTCATTTTTCTTTTTAAAATAATATATTTATTAAGCACCATAATTACAAATATATTTTAGTTGGGTTTCAGTTATAGAAAAGAACACCCCTCTTCTACCAGTATAGCCTTCCCACACCAATGCCCCCATCTTCCTCCTCCCCTACCCAATGCCTGTCTATTCTATTTCTCTCACTCATTACCATTGTCATGATAGTTGTTAATGTAGTTATTTCTCTAACTGCACTCACCACACTTTGTGGTAAGCTTCATCTTGGTTATTATTGGTGCCGGAGAGATAGCATGGAGGTAAGGCGTTTGCCTTTCATGCAGAAGGTCATCAGTTCGAATCCTGGCATCCCATATGGTCCTCTGTGCCTGCCAGGAGCAATTTCTGAGCATGGAGCCAGGAGTATCCCCTGAGCACTGCTGGGTGTGACCCAAAAACCACACACACACACACACACACACACACACACACACACACACACATACACACACACACACACTCACACACACACACATCTTGGTTATTATTAATAGTGTTATATAAACATAGAATTACATATATTTCTTTAAAATATTAACAACTTTATTTTTACCAATACTTCCTCTCTATTACCTTTGTTTGAGAGAATCTAGGAAAGAGACCATGAATATCTTTGACTCCCAGTTATGACTCATGCTTGTCATATCTTTACCCAAACATTCTCTTTGCCAAGTCAACAGAATTCCTTTCTCATTTACTTAAAATCATTATACAATAGTCTAAAAAGAGTATTTTTCTCTCTTAAACTTAGTTTCCTCACATGTCTTCTATGATGTTGGAGGTAAACTTCATAAAGAAGGAAGCAAATGCCACTCTCTCAACCAGTGTGCCCCAATCTGGAGTTGATCTTCCAATCTCTGTGATTCCTAATAAGAACTCCCTGGCCCTGGAGTCAGAACAATGAAACAATAAAACCATCTTCCCCAGGGACAGTTATGAAATACATATTTGTTTTCACTGCCATTTGAAACTATGTAGAACAAATTGCAACTTTTTTCCCATCACAGTTCTTCAATTTTGAGTGGTTGCTATAGAGTATTCACATCTCAGGTGTGCTCTCTCCTGGATCCTGCCATTTGATTTTAGATAGGTGAGTCTTTCCAATTTGAACATTATGTCTCTGGAATTGTGTACCTGCTTATTAACAGATCTGGGAGATTGATCCCTAGGACTTTAACCCAGACATCCTGAAAGTTCAAGTACAATCACATGACCGTGTACTAATCATAAGAGGCATCTCCCACCTCCACTCCTCCACACCCTCCATAGCCTTCTCATTCCAATAGCGTGGGAGCAGACAGGTGAGATATTATGTGAACCCCTGGTGAGAAGCCATGGAGACAGGAGACAGGAGAATTCTATTTACAGCAGGCTCATTCACACAAGCAGATCTGGAGATCCGGCTGGACTTGTTCAGGATGTGAAGCTCTGGGAGATGCCAGATCGTTATCATTGTCAAATACAATTTCCTCCCCTGCCTCTGCCCTCCGCCATGCCTGTGGTGTCCATCTGTTTATGGCAATGCCACGTTCCACCTAGGTATTTTTAGGCAGGGCTTTTATTGGGCCAAACCATATGCAGCAATCAGCTTCTCTTCATTTTTTTTCTTGTAGATTCATTAATTAGCTATTAAAGCACAAAACAGGGAGTTTTGGGGAGCTCAGATTGTGGATGGTCCTGACTTTTCTCACTCATGCTTTTCACAGGGATAGATTTTCCTGTTTTTATTTGCTTCTGGTTTAGTTTTGATTTGGTTTGGAGATCTTTTCCTACTGTTATTATTTAAAAAAAATTAATGCTGAACAGCATTTCATGCCTACTCCCCATTGAAAAAGCAGCTTTATTTTAGGACTTCCTAGGAAATGGGCAAAGATTCTAGCTGGCCATGATATCTGAGAGTGTGGAAGAAAGGAAGTAAAAGAAGAAAAAGAAATACACTAAATTTCAAAGTTAACTCTCTGAGTCTATGACAAGTAGACAGAAATCATCCAAACCAGTGAATTTTACAGAAAATTTTTCTTAAAAATGAGAAAATCTGAGAACTCATAAGGCTTATACAGGATGGTTCATAAAGCAATTTCAGAGCATCATGTACCAAAGATATAAAAAAGTAAAGTAACTAAATTCTCATCAATCTCTTCTCTCAGTCATTGAACATGAAAGATGAGCGGATCGAAATATAGAGAGGAGAGGTCTTGACATGCCCTTTTCCAGGGGAAAAGGAGATAGTTTCATGAAGGGGCTGGTTGTAGCCATCATTATTTCAGTATGATTAGGACAGCCTTATTGGGGAAGCAGAATCTTGGGAAGGAGAGAAAATTCCTTGAGACGACTTGCATTGCGCTTTGCAAATTAGCAGGATTGACACTAATAAAGACCTTTCACAAAAATTTCATGGAACCCTTTTAGATCCTGAACTCTGTCATTGATAATACCACTTGGGGAAATAGATTTTTATTTATTTTATTTTTGGGAGGGCCACACCTGGTGACGCTCAGGGGTTACTCCTGGCTATGCGCTCAGAAATCACTCCTGGCTTGGAGGACCATATGGGATGCTAGGGGATCAGACCACATTCCGTCCTGGGTCAGCCATGAACAAGGCAAACACCCTACAGCTGCACCATCACTCCAGCCCTGAGAGAAATGTTATTTAATTTTTTCTTGACCCTCAGTCATGGTGCATGCCTGGCTCAAACTATTAATGTTGTGTTTAAGCCATTTAAGTGATTTAACTTAATTTAAGCCATTTAAGTCTCTTATCTCCTATCAAGTGGATATAGCTAATATGAAGGGAGAAATAATGAACATCTAACTAGTAGGAGAACTAGTTCTAGCTTAGGCTTAAACATTAATACTAACAACAGCCCCTGAGGCAATGATCTCAGAGTCTGTTTCTTGACTTTTTCAGTCAACTTCCAGAATCTGAAACATACAGAACCCATTTCAAATTTTGATTATATTTCTCTCCATTTGAGAATTTTGCTTGTTAGTAAGGCTAGAGAGGTATTACTGGGATCGAGGTAATTAGTTACATTGCATGTTTTCAACCCTGCTTTGTTCTCTGTAACTATATATGATACCCAGAGCATAGCCCGAAGAGATCCCTGGACACAGAGCCAGGAATAAATCTTGAGTACCACTAGGTGTGGCCCTAACATCTTACCACCACCCCCCAAATTTTAAAAAAATCCTTGTCTTATCAGGAATCTAGACACAATTTGGGACTATAACCCATATAACTGGCATTTGGATGCTTTTCAGAGTTTCCAATACACATTGAAATGACCTCAAGCCCTAAAGAGTAGTGCATTGACTGAGAGCATTAGAGCCTCCAATCCTAAACCTGGTTCCACCACAAACCAGTAACACAGCCTTGAGAAAGTTTCTAAACTTCATCAGGTCTTGATTTGCTTATTCTAAATGAAAGAAATAGAACCTGCCTCGTGATATTAGGATTATACTACAATGTGTTACTACATCTGCAGCCCATTGGACTAGGCATTGGTAAGAAAATTTTTGTGCAGTGTGCTTCCTGCTATCCAAAAAAAATGTGCAATGCCTCCAAACTACCCAAAAGAGTCGACTTGAGGACAAATTCTAAACCTTCATCCCTTGAGCAGAAAGAAGTGAAGGGCAAACAACTTCAAAACAGGCAAATATGAAGAAAATGACAAGATCAGCTTTCACTTTAAAACAGTAATTGATCATTTGCTAACTGCTGAGGACTTGGGATATGTGGTGTCAACTTCCAGAATTCCTCACTGGTCAGCATATCATCGAGAGAACTAAGCAAGTCTTCTGGTCCATGCTGGACAGTTGGTTGGATGTTGGACCTAAGAGCAGAACGCATTTCTATTCTTCAAGAGAAATTGAGAGGGGCCGGAGTTAAAACATAGTGGGTAGAGTTGTTTGCCTTGCATGATTCTAATGTGGGTTCAAACTCCAACATTCCATATGGTCCCCCAAGCCTTTGTGAGGGCAGAGTTTAAAGTAACCCCTGAGTGCTGCTGAGCATGGCCCCAAAACAAACAACAACAACAACAACAACAACAACAGCAAAGATGAAGGAGAGCCTTTAACTTTAAGAAACTAAATTCAACACATGACCTGAAGCACCTGAGAATCTAAACTCAAACAACCTGTTAAGTAATTTTAATATATTGTTTTATTTAAAGACCTCAGTTCTAAAGTACTGCAAAGTCAATGCAGCCTCTTTTTTTTGTTTTTGTTTTTTTTGGGGGGGGGGGTCTCTCCCGGCAGTGCTCAGGGATTACTCCTGGCTCCATGTTCAGAAATTACTCCTGGCAGGCACGGGGGACCATATGGGGCACCAGGATTCGAACCGATGACCTTTTGCATGAAAGGCAAATGACTTACCTCCATGCTATCTCCCAGGCCTGTCAATGCAGCCTCTTAACTGCATAGATTGTTTCTTGAATATGGTGGGTACCTGGCACAGAACTCAGCACTAAGTCCTCCTCATTAGAGCTCATTGCACATGCTAAGGTCCTCATAGTGGCCAATGTGAATCCCCTTTCTTTTGGAATCATGCAATTTGTAGATAAGGGATGAGGTAGTAAAGGAAACAGACTCTGATAAAGGTATTAAACACAATATTTTTGTTAGATTTTTTTTGTTTTTTTTTCTTTTTTTTTATTTGACAATTTTTTTATTTACTTAAACATCTTGATTACAGATATGATTGTGGTTAGGTTTCAGTCATGTAAAGAACACCTCGCTACATCAGTGCAACATTCCCACAACCATTGTCCCAAAGCTCCCTCCCACCCACTTCACCCCCACCTGTACTCTAGACAGGCTTTCCAGGTCCCACATTCATGCCCATGATTATGGTAGTTATCAGTGTAGTTATTTCCATAACTGCTCTCACCACTCTTTGTGGTGAGCTTTATGAAGTGAGCTGGAAGTTCCAGCCCTCCTCTCGTTGTCTCTGAATATTGTTGCAAAGAAAACTTTTATTTTTCTCAGAACCCATAGATGAGTGAAATCATTCTGCATCTTTCTCTCTCCCTCTGACTTTTTGTTAGATGTTTAATGGAAATAGTTCAACATTATGGTTCACTAGGGGAAATACTATAGTAAAATAACCTTTGGGAACATACTTGGAAACAGACTGGGAGTTGAATAGCTAGTTCTCCACTTACCAACCATGTGGATCTGTGTCTCAGTTTCCTCATGCTATAATGTGAATACTCAGGAACTCATGAAAATTATACAAGTGACTGTACTCTATAGAGAGCACAGTATGGCACATAATAGGCACTTGATCACCTCCAGGTCCTGTGATCTAATTCTTGAACTTCACTCATAAACTTCTCTACCAGGTAGCTTTGGAGACAAGAATAACTGACTCCTTATAAGTAGCTATTGTTAATGACAAATGTAGGGAATAATATATTAGTCTGAAGCAAAAAATATTTTTTTATTTTCCATTGTGAGATTGAAAATATATTCATCTTCTCAGGGAGCTTGTGGGCCATTTGTTTTATCCATCAATAAAGGTCTGAACCCCCGAGAGTAGTAAGTCCTATAAACAGACATTTGACTTTTAGTATAAGAGTAGTTCTTCTTCCCCTTCATTAGAAGGGGACATATCAATCTATAATGTCACAGAAAGTGGTTGTATTTCTCCTATTCGTATCAGTTATGTCTAAACCATTTACAAAGTGCTTTCCCATGCATGGCCATCAAGTTGACAAAGCTACCAAGATAAGTTGACTGACTTCCAATTGACTCTCCAACTTCTTCAAATCTCTGTTCAAATATCACCTTATCAAAGAAACCTAACCTCCATATTATTACAGCAATCTGTCCACCTCATGACACATCACATCTTCCCTATACTCTTTCTTTAAAACATTCTCTTCTCATAGGGATCTTTATTCTATAGAACTCTGTGGACCTTCTCAGTCAACCTAAGTTGGTCAAGGGCCTCAGTAGCTCTGGTTTGAAATTTGTGGCTACATCTAGTCAGAGAACTTGCCTTCTGCAGCTATTTATAGTCAAAGACCAAGTATGTCAAGGAACCAGGGGACTCATGCTGTCTGGCTTTGGTTTGTGAACTCCCTGGTGGCTTTGCCAAACTAGAGTTATACTCACTACTGACTCATGATATCTGCATGGCTCCTCCCCAAACCTTCTCCCACCTCCTCTTTTCTCTCCCTTCTTTCCTTTAAAGAACTCCTCACATGTTCCATCCCAGTTTTATTTATTTCTGAATAATGCTAGACTATACCCTCTATCTTTTGTTTCCTAAGGTGCTAGATTCCTGTATTTTTATATTTATATTATTTTCTCTCTTTACTAGATGATATATTTAACTATATCCTGGTCCCTGATGAAGCCCAGGCAACTAAAAGGTGACAATGATTGTGAATTAAATAATTCCCATTTATAAATGAGAAATTGAGGCACAGAGAGTTTTGTTTTTTTGTTTTGTTCTGGGACTACATCCAGAGGTGGTCAGAGCTACTTCTAATTCTGTGCTCAAGGATCACTCCTGACAGACCTGGGGGAACTTGTGTAGTACTGGAGATCAAACCTTGGATAGCTATGTGCAAGGCAAATGCTCTATTCCCTGTACTATCAATGCGGCCCCATCAGAGAGCTAGTTGGGAAAGTCTTGAGAAAATCAATCAGTAAATAGTAAAGAGGATATAAAACACTTCGTTGGCTCTAAAGTTATGAGCTTTCTTCTTTCTTGCCCCTTTTCTACTACTTATATACATTTTCCCCATTTCTTTTTGTTTCTCAACTCATGGGTCTTTCTCTTTTGTGCCTCTCTCAAAATGCTGTTTACCCATCATCCTGTGTTTAGTTATTGTAGAGTGTGTGTGTGACATATGTGGTTGGTGTGTGTGATGGTGGTGTGTGTGAGTAGTATATGTAGTGATGAGACGAGTGGCATATTATAGGGTGTCTGTGTGTTGTGTAGTGTGTGTGGTATGTGTGTGGTATGTCTGGTTCATATATTCATCTATAATCACATTATAGTTGAGGTAATCTGGTGTGTCATTCATTCTGGACTGTGAGTCTCAGCATGTGGAGGGAGATGAGATATGGACTTAAATAAAAGGCAGCATGAGTGTATAGGACTGGAAAAGGCCCTGAGAAGTAGAAAGTCTGCCTAGGGAAGGAAGTCTAGAGCAAATGTCACCAGGCAGCATCAAATGACTTAAACCTTGACTCCCTGGCTTGGAATTGGGCTCCTGCCCTTACCAAAGCTGAGAGCACCCTTTCATTTCCCGAACTGTCATCTCTTCTTGAAGAAATCTAGCCCATCATTGTTCACAGCCATAGAAACCAAATGTCATGATGGGCAGGAAAGTGTTTTCTAAGTGGAATCAAATGTGCATGTCCTCATTCAGATGGAACTGATACAAGAACCCATGCCAGGGCTGGATTTGTCCTAGCGACTTTGGCCCCAGATGCTGCTGCCCATCTGAGTAGCTACAAAGAGGAAATACCTTCAGCCTGGGGCATCTGAGTGGCCCTGAAGGATTTCCGGGCAGCAAGTGTGGGAGAGATGCTGAAACAGGTGCTTGATGAAAACCTTCCTGGAGTGTGGGATCCATTTCCATATGTCGGTACAATTTATGATAGCTCTTAAGTGCACACCTGGGAAGGCAGTGCATTTGGCATGTGAAGACAGTGTATAGAGCAGAATAATTTGGGGAATAAGGGACAGCAGTGTAAACCATTAGCACTGAGAACTGCAGCAGTCAGAAGCCATGTGTCAGGAGCAAAAGGCACAGCTCCTACCCAGAGCCCTCATAGGTGTGAGAGCCTTTATCATGTGCCCTTGTGGGAAGGAGATCAGTAGTCTATGCAGATATATGTGCCCATTGCCCCTTTACAATCCCATTGGAGGAGAAATGTCAAGTGTAGCCACAGACTGGCTGTATTTGTGCTATCCTGCCCAGCCAACATAGTCATTCAAAGACACTGACAGCCACCTGGTGGCAGAAACCTTCTAATCCTATTGAAATGTGCTCAGTGGATCTCCAGAGTTGCTCTAAGAAGTCTCTACTGGTCTACATACAGGTAGAGTCTTGCACCTATTTCCACACTAAGGAGAGAAACTTAAATATCTGTGGTGAGACTACGGAGATAATATAGGCTCTTGTGAACATGCTTTGCATGTACCAGATACTAGTTTAATTCCCAGCACCATGATTCCCTCCCCAAGCAACATAGAATGTGATCCTGGAGGACTCCAACTACTGTGAGGCTCAAGTATAGCCCTTCATTGAACAATTCTTTCAATGAACTACAGGCTCAATAAACCAACAATTACTAGGAGTAGGTCCCCTTGAATCACCTGTGAGGCTTTACCCCCCCCAAAAAAAAGGTCTGTAGTGACATAGAAGATAACAGATGACTATGTTTTCTCCAAAGGAGGAATGAGAAGAGACACTGAATGTAGTGATACCCTACTCCAAGTATACCAAAACCCATGTGTGCTGATGTAATGGGAGAAGGGTATCTATCAGAGTATAAAATCTTCAATATGGCTGTTAGGAACCTTTGCTTACTCAATCCAGGTAAGAGTAAAGAGACATTTTCTCAAATACTTTGGAAAACAAAAGGTTCTGTGGATTAGGAAGATACTGTGATGGAAAAGGTACCTTTCATGAGGTCAATCTCTGTTCTATCTAGCATTATACATTTCCCAGTTTCACGGATGGTAGTCCTAAAGGCCCCTGAACATGACAAGATGTAGATTGGTTCAGTGTCACAGGACCAATCAGTACTACATTCTCAAACTCTTGTACCAAACCACTAACCTACCTGATAGGCTGAGAATCATCTGAAGGGTCTCTGAGCACCATGTGGGTGGCCAAAATAAAAATAGGTGTTGTGAAATGGGTGGGTTTTAGAGTTCATATGTTGATTTTCCCAAGGTGAACCAATAACCACAGGTTTTTTCAATGTTGAACTTCAATGTCCAGAGTCCTCTGTCTCTTTAGGCATTTAATGAATGCTGAGTTTCTGAGTCTTAATTCCCTAATCTGTGTAATAGGGAGAAAGATGGAAAACTGGAGAAGTCTGTCACAACTCAAGTCTTGGGGAATTCTGTTTATACAACCTAAGTAAGATCACAACTAGCTTATCCAGGGAGAAGCATAGAATTGCAAGACATCACATTTTACAACCAACTCTTCAATTTTTTTATAACCAACAAGACAAAATTATTATTAGCCTCAATTGTGCAACATTTATTCTCACCACATAGTTGGGGCAAGCACAGCTCCTGTCCTGTAACTCAGTTATACTGTACTCTGTCTTTGCCCATTGTATGTTCTAGATTGGTGACCATACACCCAGGCAGGAGTTAAGCCAGGCCCTTGATTTACTCTCCTGATCATTTAATCCATTATTTACAGTACTGTTACTAGGACCAGAAACTAATGTAAACATTCCCTTTTCCATTCTTGCCTCTCATAAATATACATCTGGAAGGACTCTCAGAAGAACACTAGGACCTCTTTCAAACAAGAATAATCAGAGATAAACAAATGGGATTACATCAAACTGAAAAGCTGCTGGACTTCAAAGGAAACAGCAACTGGGGTAAAAAGGTCATCCGCGGAATGGAAGAAACTATTCACCCAATACACATCAGATAAGGAGCTAATATCTAAGATATATAAGGTACTGACAGAACTTAACAAAAAAAAATCTAACCCCATCAAAATGGGAAGAAGAAATTAACAGATGCTTTCTCAAAGAAGAAATACAGGTGGCCAAAAGTCATGGGGAAAATGCTCCACATCACTAATAATAAGGGAAATACAAATCAAAACAACAGTGAGGTATCATATCATGCCACAGAGATTGGCACACATCACAAAGAACAAGAACAACCATTGTTGGACCGGATATGAAGAGAAAGAACTCTCATTCACTGCTGGTGGGAATGCCATCTAGTTTAGCCTTTATGGAAAAAATAATATGTATATTCCTTAAAAAAAAACTAGACAATGATGGAGCTGGAGTGATAGCACAGCAGTAGGGTATTTGCCTTGCATGAGGCTGACCCAGGACAGACTGCAGTTCGATTTCCCAGTGTCCCATTTGGCCCCCCAAGCCAGGATCAGTTTCTGAGCACACAGCCAGGAGAAACCCCTTACATCAACAGGTGTGCTCCCTCCAAAAAACCTAGACAATAAACTCCAATATGACCCAGTAATACCACTCCTAAGGATATACACTTATATCAAATATATATACACTTATATATACACTCCTAAGGATATATAGGACCACAAAAACACAATACAATAATGCCCTCTGCACTCCTATGTTCATAACAGTGCTATTTGCAATAGCCAAATTCTGGAAACAACCCAGATGTCCGATAACAGATGAGTGGCTAAAGAAACTGGTATATCTACACAATGGAATACTAATCAGTTCTTAAAAAATGAAGTCACGAAATTCGCCTATATATGGATGGATATGGAGACTATTATGTTGAATGAAATAAGTCAGAGGGAAATAGATAAATGCAGTATAGACCCATTCATTTATGAGATTTAAGAAAAATAAAATACAGTATAGTAATAATAACCAGAGACAATAGAGATGAGGACCGGAAGGACCAGCCCATTTTATGAAGCTTACTACAAAAGAATGGTAACTGCACTTAGAGAAATAACTACACTAACAACTACCATAGCAATGATTAAGAGAGAAATACAATGCCTGTCTCAAAAGACAGGCAGGGGAGTGAGGATGAGGAAAATGGGGAACATTGGTGGCAGAAAAGTTGCACTGTTGAAAGGGGAATGTGCATTTTATGGTTGAAACCCAATTACAAACTTTATGTTTGTAACAATGAACCTTAAATAAAGAAATTATTTTTTCTCTTTTTTTAAGAAATTCTTTTTTAATAAAGAAAAATAAGAATACCATGACCTCTTTATTTGACTCTGCGTTCTAAGGGTACAAGTGGATTAAGGGGAGGGGAGAGTTATGAGGAGACTGCTACTACAAGATGATAGAAATGCTTCCCATCTCTGGGACTAGTAGAAGCACTTGCTAATGAAGACACAAAAGGAAGTCCTGGTGGGTTTGTCCTGGTGTTTGTACATCCTAGGAATCAGTCAGCATTTCTGAGGGGATCAGAACCAGGAAAAGGAAAGCAATGAAGCCTGATGAATCTTGAGCCTTGAAAGGTTCTTTAACATCATGGTCATAAAGCTATCCATAAGCCCTTAGCACTTATTCTTGTCCAAGACTCTCTCCAGCAATTTCACTGTCTGATATCCTCTCTGCTTAACTCTTCCATTGAATGGGCACTCTTCACAGATAGCCTTTAGGCAGTGGGACATATCTACAGGGCAAACATTTATTTAGGAAGGACTGGAGTGATAGTACAGAGGTAAGGCACTTATCTTACACAAAGCAAACTCAAGTTCAATCTCTGGTACCCTACATAGTCCCCAAAAATCCTCCAGAAGTAATCCCCGAGAGCTAGGAGTCAACCCTGAGCAACACCATGTACAGCACAAAAATTTTACATCCCTCCCCCCAAAAACCACTTTTCTAGGGATCTATATCAAAGCTATATTAGTCTCCCTAAAACTCTCTTGGAATTTGATGAAATAAGACAAATGGAGGAGGAAGCAGAGCAATAGTACAGTGGGTAGGGTGTTTGCCTTGCACATGTCCAACCTAGGTTCCATTCCCAGCATCTCATATTGTACCGAGCCTATCAGGAGTAATTCCTGAGTGCAGAGCCAGGAGTAATCACCAAGAACCACAGAATTAGGGTTATGTGTGCCTAAGAAAAAGAGAGATAAAGTAATACATTTTCATAATCCTTTCTTCCCACCCCCCATAGCTCTCTGGCAGGGACATGACTTTCCCCTGGGAAATTCCTTCCAAGTAATCCCACCTAATCCACCTAATACCTCTCCAGTAAAAAAGTACAAAGATAAATGAAGACAGGAGAACCCTTTGGTGCCCCCCCACTGGTATCTGGTATTATAATTCCATGAGTAAAAAATGGATGATGAGACGACTGCAACTGATCCTAAGATTTTCTGCCCTAGTCTGGACTTTGACTTCTCATTTCACTCTGAGAAAGTCATAAGGATAGGGTATTAATAGGAAAAAAAATAGTGGCCATGAAAGAATCAAAATCTAAGCTCTGATGGCCTTGGCAGCCAAAAACAACATAATAAACCATATGACCTCTACTAAGGGAATGCAGATCTCTCCTGACTCATGGTCAGAGGTCATCATAGTTTTTTTTTTAACAATAAAGAGAATTTTAAGTTAATCAATACAAATTTACACATGTCTCAAAATGGAAAAATTTAGAAGATAAAATGCTGAATAGATAGGCAACAAGATTGCTATGAATGTTATGATATCATTTGTATTTTTTTATTTTAATTATGAGAACAAAGATACAAAGAAAGAGGGTAAGGTAAGGTTACAGTGGAAGGATAGTCACCCATAGGCAGAGGAAAGGCTGAGCGCATGGCTGCTGTTGTTTTTTTTAAGGTCTCTGGGTGCCCAAGGAAGCTGGTCTCCGGATACGCCTTGGTCTTAGTGGTGCCTTGGTCTTAGCAGCTCGGTGGAAGAGGCGGAAGCTGGTCCCCGGAGACGCTTTGGTCTTAGTGGCTCAGGGGTTCCTCGGTGTAGCAGCTCAGCAGCAAAGAGGCTGGGAAAGGCCGAGCACATGCCTGCTGGTATTTCTTACAAAGTACTGAAATGGAATTCAAGGGTTATAAGGCGAGTGCGGCTGCAGAGCGAAGCAGAGCGGCTGCACTTTTTGGTTGTACGTCTTGGAGCGTTTGCAGTCTTAGATGTTTGTTGACCAGGTCAGCAGAGAAGAAACAGAAAGGAGCAGGCTGCATGGTTGGCGTCTTTAAAAGTCTCTGGGCTCCCAATCACCAGGCAGGTTTGGCCCCACGTGC
>PVKC010000099.1:20036-57103 GCA_004027635.1 Crocidura indochinensis | reverse complement strand
ATAAATACTATTCCCTTCTAATCAGGAGAGTATGAAGACACTTAAGTCCTTCCTGTATGTTGATCCATAGCCCACCTAGACCACATCACATAAACAGTCCTAGAGGTCAGAGGTGGAATTCAGTCCTCTGGGAACCACAACGTGGTAAAAAGGACTTCCTTTTTTGTGGACATATCTCTCATGCTCCCTACATTGCAAAGTGAGTGACAAATGGGCAGGACACTTCCAGGATTCAGAGCAGCCTCTATAGGTTTCTTGGAAACTTGCCGGTGCGCATTTTCATCCTGGGTAGCTGACATATGCCATAGTCAAGTGGACAGCAGGGACTGGCAGATCTAAAGCCCCATAGGGACACAGAAGCCAGCATGATCACAGAGCCATGTTTCTCCTCAAGATAAAGGGAGGCCTTATTTGCAAGTCGGCCTTTGCAGATCCTAGCTCCCGTCATGTTCTCTCTAAGTTCTTTCTTTTTTAAAGCCTCCCTGTGTCCTTTTTAGTTCCATGTTTAGAAGTAAAGAATTCTGAAATTCGGAAGCATGAGTTTCATGTGGGTTCCAGATTCCCACTTAGTATAAATTCATACAAGAAACACTGCCTCATTGTGGACTGTAACATGAACAGGAAGTGAACCTAGGCTATGTTTACATTGCTAAGATTTTTCTATATGTTACTAAAGCATAGCCTGGAGTGTCCTGACTAATACAAATTAAAAATGTTTTAGGCCTGATCGCCGCCAAATGCCTTACAAGTGGCTGCTGCTGCCCTGGCCTGCTGCTGTGGGTTTTGGGGCCAACCCCACCCAAAGTGTCTGTAGAAGCTACATGATTGGAGGTGAGCTGGTACCACCTAAGAAGGGTGGAGCCAGAGGATCCCAGCCACTCCATTTGTCTCCACAGCTGTACACATCTCCAAGTCAATGAACAACATGCAGAAAACATCATACCACAGGCACAACAATGGGGGGAAAATAGGCCAACACCATGCATAGAGAATAAAGATTGCAGCTCTGATGACCCAAAAAGTGCCAACTACCCATCTAGTCACTCAAAGGGTTTAGAGAAGAAATATGGAGGATGTTTATAGAACACAAGAGAAGTCTAAATCAAGCTGAACAAACCACAAATAAGAATCAAGAGAATAATCCAAACTGAAATAACAGGACTGAAAAATGTGGTGTGCAAAATGAAAACCTCACTGGAAAGTCTCTCCAACCGAGTAACAGCAGCTGAGGACTGAATCACTGAGCTGGAAGATTAGATGCATAACAACTCCATACAACAAAAGAGATTGGAAAAGAGTCTTAAAACAAATGATCGAACAATGGAAAAAATTCTCAAAGAATGTGAACAAATAAAAATGGAAATCTTTGATAAACTCAGCAGAAACACTAGAATCATTGGAGTCCCAGACAACAAGGAAGAAAATCCCCAAGAAGAATCAGCAGTTAAAGAAATTATTACAGTGAAACTCCCAGAGCTAAAGGGTGCATACAACCAAATCCTGCATGCCTGAAGAATACCAGCTAAAAGAGATCCCCCCAAAAGCAACTCAAAGAAAATCTTCTGGAAAATGAGAAAATAATAAAAATTTGTGTGGGGAAAAAAACATCCCAAGCAACTAGACACAATGACAAACCCCACAGACAGGAATAAAATACTTAAAGCACCAAGATCAGAAAGGAAAATTACACTTAAGGGAGGGAGTATCCTTAAGATTTACAGCAGATCTGTCACAAGAAACCCTCAAGGTCAGAAGGCAGTGTTGGGATATAGTGACAAAACTCAATGAAATGAATATTGCACCCAGCCAGACTCACGTTAGGGTTTGAAGAAAGAATACATAATTTCATGAATAAAAAGACAACTCAGAAACTTTACAGACTCAAAGCCAGACTTAAAGACAAACTTAAAGATTTACTTTATACAAGACAAACCAAAAGACACACCAAACTCCTACACAAAAATAACACTAAATCCCATGACAATGATCTCTCTCAATATCAATGGACTAAATGCATCAGTTAAGAGACAGAGTAGAAAAATATATTTAAAAAAAGATGAATACAACTTTTTGCTGCCTACAAAAAAACACATCTAAATAGTCAGAACAAACATAGACTCAAAATCAAAGATTGAAGGTTAATCAGCCAAGCAAATAACTCCCTAAAAAAAGCTGGGGTAGTCATAATAATATCAAATGACACAAACTTTAGATTTAAAAACAATTATAAGGTAAAAGGTGGACATTTTGTAATAATCAAGGGATATGTACAACAGGAAGAAATTAGACTCCCCTAAAACTATATGCACCCAATGAGGGACAAGCAAAATATTTAATTCAACTATTTACAAAACTGATATAAGGCATAGATAGCAACACAATAATAGTGGGAGGCCTTAATACCACTTTGTTACCCCTTTATTGGTCAACCACAATGAAACCTAAAAATAATATACTATCTCTGAAAGGTGAAATGGAAGAAAAATATATACATATATATGTGTGTATGTATGTATGTATGTATATGGCTCTCCACCCACAGAAAACTGGATATGCATTTTTCTCCAGTGCACATGGGTCATTCTTCAGGATAGACCACATGCTGGTTTGTAGGGTATCTCTCCCCAATGCCCTTACCTAAGCTTCCTTTTGAGATGTTACTACCACCTGGATGCCTAGATGATCAAACTTGCCCACACCTGGGATGAGCGGGCTATTTTGAATAAAGAATAAAAGGTGCTGGAAAGTAAAGAGACAATGACACATGAAGAAGAAGCAGCAAAAGACAGAGAGCCATAAAAGAAGCATTGATAAGCTGTTGAGATAGCAGAATGCTTAGTTAGTAAAGAAGCACATGTGAAGAAATGTACATGGCAGAGAAAAGCCATGAAATAAAGAGAGCTGACTCTGATGAAACTTTGACTGCTTGTGAATTATTTCTCTCCTATTATCCTGCTTCTTCAGATCTGCCAGCAGAAGGGCCTACAGGACTGGTGCCTTAGTTGGCTGCACCCAATATGTGAATTTTTTATTTTATATTTAAATCAACACTGGCCCATATGATATACCTCCATAAACTCAAGAGGAGAGAAATTGTACAAACTACCTTCTCAGATCATAATGTACTGAAATTAGAAGTGAACAACAAACAGATACCAAGGAAAACTTCAACACCTGAAAATTTAACAGCTCACTTTTAAACAATAAGTGGGTCAGAGATGAAATCAAAAAGGAAATCAAAAGATGCCTGAAAACAAATGTGAATGAAAACACAAATTACAAAAATTTGTGGGACACAGAAAAAGCAGTACTAGGAGGAATATTTATAGCATTTAAAGCATATATAAAGAGGGAAGAAGGGGCCTACATAAATAACTTAAAGACACAACTAGAAAAATTAAAAACTGATCAACAAAATGAAACAAAAATAGACAGGCTGAAGGAAATAACAAAGCATAGAACAGAAGTTAATGAAGTGGAAAACCAAAGAACAATTCAAAATATTAATAAACCACTAGCAAAATTCACAAAGAAATGGAGCGAGAGAAACTTAAACTGAATTAGAAATGAAAAGGGGAAGATCACTAGAGATAACACAGAGACTCAAAGGGTAATCAGAGACTACTTTGAGAAACTCTGTGCCACAAAACAAGAGAACCTGAAAGAAATGAATAAATTATTGGACTCTTATAATGTTCCATGATTGAATTGGGATGATCTAGCATATCGAAACAGATGAATCACTCACTAATGAGAAAATTAAAATGGTAATCAAAAGCCTTCCCAAAAACAATAGCCCAGGTCAGGTGGATTCACTAACGAATTCTTTCAAACATTTCAAGAGGACACATGACCAACACTTTTCAGACTCTTTTTGGAAATTGGAGAAACAGAAACACTGCCAAATAGGGTTTTTTGTTTTTACTTATGGGCCACACTCAATGATGCTCGGGGGTTACTTCTGGCTACGTGCTCAGAAATTGCTCCTGGGTTGGGGGATCACATGGGACTTTGGGGGATCAAACCACAGTCCGTCCAAGGTTAATGCATGCAAGGCAGATGCCATACTGTTTGCATCACCGCTCTGGCCCTCTCCAAATAGTTGGTTTTTAATACAAATATTTCACAGTAATAATTAAGGTATAATAAAACATTGCATTAGGGACATTCCCACCACCATTGCTGTCCTCTCTCCACCTCTGTTCCCAGCATGCATCCTATATCCCCATCCTTTGCCCCCACATTTCTAGTATAACTTGTCCCCTATGTGTATAGCTTATTGTAGATTGGATATCGATTCTGTCGTCATTGACTCTGGATTTGGTGTTTAAGTCTGGTCAGTTTTTTCTATTTCTACTCAAATGTTCATACGACTGTTTGATCTTGGTACTATCCATTTTTTCCCTTAATTTATGAGGCAGAACAAGATGATTTAAGTTATGTGGTTCTGTTTGACAAAAAAATAAAGGGAAAAAAAGAAAAAAGAAAAGAAATTAAAAAACAAAAAACAGGAGGAGTCCATCTAGAGGCTATAAATATCAATTTTAAAGAAGAAAGGAAAAAAGAAGAATAACAAATAGACAAAAAATAAACAACAAAACAACAACAAAAAGCAAAAATCAAACAAAAAACCGAAACCAGCAACTACAAATAAGCAACACAGCAATAAAAAAAAAACACGAGCACGAAATAAAAAGAAAATATAATCAATTGTGCTTTTTTTTTGCATAGGCACAGTAAATATTGGGGAGATTAGAGAGAAAATTCCCTTGGTCTAAGAGATACAGGGCTTCTCCACCCTCGAAGTATACTGTCATGGAAATAACTACAGTCTTAACACATGCTTAATTTCACACACCCAGGTCTTTTTATGGTGCCAGGAAACTTTCTGCTCAGTTGTGGATGATAAAATCAGGCCTCTGTAACTAGAGATCTTGGTATTTGCACAGGTCATAGGATGGAGCCAAGGATAGAGTCTTACTTTATGGTCCTAGAAGTTCTGTTCCATCACTGTTGTTGTCATCAGTTTTCTGTAATTGGTGGTCTTGGTTTTTGCATTGCTCCTAGGATGAAGCCTAGGATAGAGTCTTTCATATGTTTCCAGAAGTTCTGCTCAGTCACAATTGTTACAATCAAATCTCTGGAATTAGAGATCTAGGTTATTGTACAAATCCTAGGTTGAAGCCAAGGCTAGGGTCTTTCTTATTGGTCCCAGAATAAGTTCTGCCCAGTCATGGTTGTCAAAGTCAGTCTTCTGTCATTAGCGATCTTGGTTTTTGTACAACTCTAAGGATTATGTGTCTTCTGATTTCATCTTACCAGAACAACCTGCTCTTAGCTCAAGTTATTGCAGTTTCCTTGTTGTCAGGATGTCATATCAAAACTAGCACAAGATGGTGCTAGAGCAGTATTGGGAATTCTCCCGGAGGAGTTTATTCCTGATGCTATTGCAGGAAGTTTTATATCTGGGATCTAGGGCTCGGGATTTGACGGTCGCTGTCTGATCACATGGAGTCTAAGTTGAGACACATGACATGTTCAGGGTGACTGCTCAAATAGTTTTTATGAAGCTAATTTCATCCTGTCACCAAAACCAGACAGAAATGCTGTAAAAAATAAAAAAGAAAGAAAAAAAAAAGAAAAGAAAACTACAGACTAGTATGCAAATATTCTTAACAAAATCCTAGCAAGTAGGATTTAACACCTCATCAAGAAGGTCATGTATCATGACCAAGTTTGTTTCATTCCAGAGATGCAAGGATGGTTTAACTGCAAATCAATCAATGTAATACACCATATCAACAAAAGAAAAAAATAAAAGCATATGATCATATCAATAGATGCAGAAAAAGCAATCAATAAGGTTCAACATCCATTCGTGATAAAAACTCTTAAGATGCAAATGGAAGGAACTTTTCTCAATACATTGAAGGCCATCTACCACAAGACAATGACAAATATTATTCTCAATAGATATAAACTAAAAGCCTTTCCTCTAAAATTTGGTACAAAATAAGGCTGCCTTCTCTCACCACTCCTATTGAACATAGTGCTGGAAGTTCTTGTCATAGTGATTAAGCAAAAAAAAAAGATATTAGGGGCATACAGATAGGAGAGGTAGAAATAAAGCTTTCATTGTTTGCAGACATGCTGCTATATTTAGAAAATCCTAAAGACTAAAAACTATCAAAAAGCTTCCATAAACAATATACTTATATAGTAAAGTAGCAGGCTATAAAATTAACACACAAAATCAATGACCTTCTTATACACAAAGATAGAGAAGAAATGAACTTTAAAATATAAAGACATTTATATTAGTGCCACACAAACTCTAATACCTTTGAGTTAACTAAAAATATGAAGAACCCATACAAACAAAACTACAAAACACTGCTTCAAGAAATAAAAAAGGACACAAGGAAATAGAGACACATACATACACTGCTCATGATTAGGAGGATTAACATCATTAAAATGCCAATATTCCCCCAAAGCATTGTACATACTTAACACAATTCCTCTAAGGATATCAATGGCATTCTTCAAAGAAGTGGATCAAGCACTCCCGAAATCCATTTGAAACAACAAACACACTCAGATAGCTAAAGAAACCTTTAGAAAAAAGAAGAAAGGCATCACTTTTCCCAACTTTAAATTTACTACAAAGCAAATAGTCATTAAAGCAGCATGGAATTAAAGACAGATTCTCAGCTCAGTGGAATAGACTTGACTACTTAGAGAATGACTCTCAGACATACAACCAATTAATCTTTGATAAAGAGGCAAAGAAATGCAAAATGAGACAAGGAAAGACTCTTCAAGAAGTGGTGCTGGGACACTGGTCAGCCACATGCAAAAAAGCGAACTCAGATCTCCATCTAACATCATGCACAAAGGTCAAATACAAATAGATCAAATACCTTGATATCAGACCTGGAACCATAAGGTATATAGAAATCACATAAATAAAACACTACATGACATTGAGACTAATGGCGTTTTTAAGGAGGAAACGCCACTGTCCTAACAAGTGGGAGCAGAGAAAAACAAATGAGACTATATTAAACCAAGAAGCTTCTGCTCTGCAAAAGAAAAAGTGACTAGAATACAAAGGCCACCCATAGAATGCGAGAAACTGTTCACCCGATACCCATCAGAGAAGGGGTTAATATCTAAAATATACAAGATACTGACAGAATTTGACAAGAAAAAAATCTAACCCCATCAAAAAGTGGGGAGAAGAAATAAACAGGCAATTCTTCAAAGAAGAAATACAAATGGAAAGGCACATGAAAAAGTGTTCCACATCACTAACCATCAAGGAGATACAAATCAAGACAACAATGAGGTATCATCTCATGTCACAGAAACTGGCACACACCACAAAGACAAGAGCAATCAGTGCTAGCAGGGTTGTGGGGAGAAAGAAACTCTCACTCACTGCTGGTGGGAATGCCATATAATCCAGTCTTTATAGAAAACAATATGGAGATTCATCAGAAAACTTGAACTTGAGCTCCCAGCAATACTACTTTTAAGGATATATCCTAGAAACACAAAAACTCAATACATTAATGCCCTCTGCATTCCAATCTTCATTGTAGCACTATTTACAATAGCAAGAATCTGAAAACAACCCAGATGCCCAACAGCAGATGAGTGACTAAAGAAACCGTGGTACATATACACAATAGAATACTATGCAGATGTCAGGAAAAATGAAGTCACGAAATTTTCCTATACATGTATTGACATGGAAACTATCATGCTGAGTGAAATAAGTCAGAGGAAGAAAGATAGACACATAATAGTATTACTCATCTGTGGAGTTTAAGAAAAATAAAAGACAATATTGTAATAATACTCAAAGACTATAGCGATGAGGGCTGGAAGGACCGACCCATAATATGAAGCTTACTACAAATAGTGGTTAGTGTAGTTAGAGAAATAGCTACACTAACAATTATCATAACAATGGTAAATAGTGAGAGTAGTAGAATGCCTGTCTCAAATATAGGCATGGGATGGGGGAGGAGGGAGATGTGGGGCATTGGTGGTGGGAATGTTATGCTTATAAAGGGGGGATGTTCTTTTCTATAACTATAATCTAACTACAAGCATGTTTGCAATCCTGGTGTTTAAACCAAAAAGTATAAAAATATTTAAAGGAGCAACAAAGGAATAACTAAAGTCTGGACCAATAAAGTCATGAATGATTCTTGTGATGCATAGTCAGCAGTAAGCCCTGAGTACCTTCTAATGCAGCCCCAAAAGAAACAAACAAGCAAACGAATGAATGAATGAACAAATTAATCAGAATTAGCAAAGGAACATGAAACATATCAATAGGACTACCAATAGTGAGTTTGACTAGCACTTGGCCAACTGAGTGTCATCTTCAGCAGTCCATATGGTTCCCTGAGTCCACTGAGAGTGATTCCAGAGCACAGAGTCAGAATTAAACCGTGAGCCTCACTGGGTGCAGTCCAAAAGCCTCTCCCATTTAAAAAAAAAAAAGGAAAACAAAAAGGTTGAATGTTCTAATTTGTTAGTGTATGGGGATCATTTGGGTTTATAAGGGCCGATAACCCCCTAAATAAGCCTAGAATTGGTAGCTAAAAGGAACGTTCAATATTCCCATGGTGGGGTTGAGAAATTATAACACGGTAAACATATTGTGGTCAATTGAGTTTCAGATTTGTTAGAGAGATGGGCCTCCCTTCCAAGATGCCTTTGAGCAAAGTCATCGGACAAGAGGCCAAGTGCCCACTGAACCAGCTGAGTGGGTGTATCTGAGCCCTGTCCACTGCCAGGAGCCCCTATCTACCACGTGATGGCTCCCTCTCTGACATGCTCAAGAGCATGGGCTTCACGAGCCCTTGAGCTGCACCTAGCAACTTGGACTTTTGCCTGCGTTGGAAACAGCTTTGTTGGTTGTCTCTCCTTACCTTCATTATTTCCAGATTTACCTGCTTTTCCTAATCTAGCCTTCTGCTGAATTTGTGCAATGGTTCCCGCCATGGGGGTGCTTGGCCCACTGGAACCCTCTGATGAGAAGCTATCCAGTCCACACATCCCAAAAGATTGGAGACCAGAAGACAACTTCTCCACAACCCACAAGTTCCGGTGTTCCTTTGGGGGCAATTATCCATCACCAAACTCTGGTGATGGATTTGACCTTGCATATGAAGGTTTGACCTTGCATATTAATACCCCAACAATTTTGCGGGTTCCTATTCTAGGATCTTCCTCAGGATCCAACAAGAGTAAATCAGCATAACCCTTTCCCCTTTATCAAGGTGCCAGCTGCAGACACAACACAGCAACCTTAAAACCAAGGCTCCTAGGGATGGGAACTGGGATGGTGCCTGGCCCAGCCAATGCTAACAACAGCATAAGTACCAGGTGCCAGTCTCAGACCTCTGACAACAATTCAGGGCACTGAGTGTTATAGATAAAAGCACACCTTCCCAAAGTCCCTGTTCAGCTGATACCCATAAAGTTGATACAATGTCACAAAATGACCAACACTAAAACACCTCTTGTGAGAAACCAGGAGGTACTGGACTATCTGTGCCAGAGTTTTGGAGGCCTGAGCCTGGGGTCAGAGAGCAGGACCACTACCATTTCCATGAGAATACTTCCTCAGACAGTGGCTGGGGTAGAAACTGCTACTATAACATCAAAGGGACAAATCCATGTTGGGCCCACCATAGCTGCTTACAGCTGTAGTAGTTTCCAGGAGGATATGGCCCATCTATGCCTCAGATTTGGTAACCTGAATTTAGGGACAGTAACTACAGGAGTTGCCAGACCCCAATCAAGAATCTTGGGCCAAGAAACACCCAAGGGAGCCTCCCCTCAGTCTCATGCTGGGTTCTAGTGCCATCACTGTTCATCTGTCCTTTGGGGCCAGCCACGTTAGTGTCAGGGAGGGAATAGGGAACCTTATGTCTTAATACCCTCAACCAAATGCAAACAAGGCTGTCTTTTTGGGTCTTTCCCAGTATCCTTCTAGGTCCCAGTGCCATTGCTGAATCTTTGTTCCCTGGGGACAGGAGGCCTGTGTCTGGGCAGTAACAGGGAGGCTCCAGTTCTAATCCCCTTTACAAAACTCAAACAGGGACTGCTCTCTAGACTCCCCTCAGTCTCCTTCTGGGTTCCAGTGCCATCACTGAAGCCCCCTTCCTTCCCATCAGCCCTCCTTTTCCCAAACCACAGACATTTCAATATATATCATAGACTTGCTGGCAGATTAAATCTAGCACTTCTTTCAACACCCTGAGAATTCAGCACTCCAAACCACTAAATGCAAAGATCAGTGGGTAAGCTAAATAAGACATATACTGTGGAGAATATGGAGAGAAATCCTGAAAAATCCCCAAGTCCACCAAATGCTTGAACCTTATAGATGAGTACCTAAAATCAACACTTAATGGTTTAGCGATGGAACTCAAGGAGTCACTAGCTTGAGAAATTAAGAAATTTATAGATTAGCAATTAAACCAACTCAAAGAAGAACTCTTTCAGAAGATGAGAGAATCCATACAAATGGAACTCAAAGAACTAAAACACATGTTAACAAGCCAAAATAATAGAATTACACAGGTGGAGAATCACATAGAAGAACTTGAAGACAAATTGCAAGCCAGCAGTGATAAAGAAGTTAAAAAAGAAAGGAAAAACAAAAACCCTGGATGAAAATATAAGGTACTTAATTAGCAAAGGCAAGAGAAAAAAAACTTCAAACTATAGGAATTCCAGAAGGGAAAGAAAATGGGAAAGGGGGAGAACAAGGAGGGAGCAAGATAATAGCAGAGAATTTCCCCACCCTTGGGAAAGAGATTTCTCTACAAATCCAAGAAGCAAAAAGAGTGCCAAACAAAATAGACCATAACAGAACAACACCAAAATATTTAGTAACCCAAATGGCAAAAAATAAAGGAGAGGTTGACTCTTTAAAGAAGTAAGGTGGTAATGCAGATTGGACATTGATCATTCACCCCTGAACCTTGGACCCATTTATGGAAATATCACGGTTTTCTACACCAGCACCAGGAAGTAGACTCCTACCAGGGAAGACCCTAAAACTACTCTGACATCGACTTACTCCAGAGTGGGTTCATATGACACCCTAACAACTCGGTAACAGCAACAACCTGCTTTCAGGGAAGGGTTTTCTGCATTGCCACCTAATTGTGAGATGAAACTAGAAGACATTTTACACCACCCTGAATTCAACGTACGATCGGCACAGAAACCAGGATCTCTAACTACAGAAACCTGACAGCGACAACTGTGATTGTGAAGAGCTTTTACTAGGACCACAGAGAGAGACTTTGGGGTTAGACCACCTAGCATGCCTGAAGCCTGAAATTGGTCTTATGCCAGGATACTTCATGGGTAAGGTTTCCCTGTTTTTACGCCAAATGTTTTTCCTTTATATTTTCCCAAATTTTGCTGTGCCTATGCAAGCAACAACTGCCATACACACACCTTTTATTGTATTTTTATCTCTTATTTTAAAAAAGAGAGCTTACTAACTCTTCTGCTATTGTATTGACTTTATTTGAGATACAATAATTTTTGCAAATATACTTGCTACTGAGCTTTCTCTTCTTTCATCTTCTCCCATTTTTCTTTAGTTTTTCTTTCTATTTTCTTTCCATTTTTCTCAATAACTTTGCTTTCCCTTGTCTTGAAACAAATGTGTTATGATCAGTTTTGTCAATTATGTGATGCATTTTCTTTAAATAAAAAAATTAATAAAGTCCCTGTTTGCCTCTGGAAAAAGGATTTCAATTATTTTCCCAGAGCCCAAAAAGAATAATTGCCCTGTGTGTCCCATCAAGGTACAATCACCATTACTTCCAGGCAATCTCTCAACAACTTGGAAGGTTCTGAAACCTGCCACTCTCTTGGTCAGCATGAACAGCAATGCTTGTGCTTTAAACAAGAAAACTCAGATTGGATACACCAGGCCAGTAAATACCATGTCCAGTAAGTTAGTCCCACCACTATCTCCCAATACTCAAATTCCAACAGGCCTCTTGGACTTGAGAAGTTCCAGGAGGACATGGAGCTTCTATGATGCATGTTTGGTTGCTTGAACCTCAGTACAGCGAACACAGGGTACCAGAGTCCTTCTTAATGCCGCAGAGGCCATGCCAGATCCAGAGCCTTTTCTGAACCACCTAAAAAGACTTCCGTGTTTGCTTCAGGACCCAGAATCTCAAATAATTCTTTTTCTGAAACTAAAGTGGCACAGGCCTCATCTAGGTCCAGAACCCAAAGTAATCCAGGGATTTCAACAGGCTCACATGTCAGGACATCCAGCACTGCCCAGCCACAAGAGTCCCAGTCTCATCTTATACCAACAGCCCATCTCAGCCATGAGAGTTTTCTGCAGGCACAGTTATGCCTATGCACCATGGAACAGGGTCCCCCAACCTCAACTGTCATATATTATGTTGTAAGAAAGAGCCTGTCTGTTAAAATGTGATTGCCACAGCAAATTTCACACTGAACCCAAAGATCTCTCATAGATATGGTGGCCCATCTCCTGGAAGACCTATTGCCAAAATCATAATAACCTTGAACCCTAACACCACTGCCCCTCCCTTGGCCCAATTCCACAAAAGCACTAAAGAGCATGAAGACATGACTGGAGAACTGGGCTCACTCATTGACAGAGAGGTTCAGGACAATAAATATAGGCTAGCCTGAACAGTAAACTCCCTGTGGGAGATACTGGTGTGTTCCTCACCCCTCGACTAACTTGTCCTGGAATAATACACATACTCCAAGAGACATCCCCCCCCCCCAACTCCATGCGTAATCTCTCAAAAAGTATTTTTTATCACAGATAGTTCAGCTTGCCCCCTCCTGTTCTAGGGAGGATGAGGGAAGAATTACCCTCTAAAGTCTGCCAGGACTGGCCACCAAAAAAACTCTACCTCTTCCTTTTGAGCAGGCAACCTGATCTAGCAAAAGTGATCTCAATAAAATTGTTTCTTTATGCATAAAAATATGCAAAACTTACTTTTTACTGAGGTGAGAGGGGTTTGTTTAACATTCATTGGAACTATGTGTCTATACATATTATAGTTATCAGCTTTACAATTTGAAGAACTATAGAGTAACACAAAGAATTGACTATTTTGAAGGCTACAATTCCTGAACATAATGCTTTGTCATTATCTATTTTATCTCTGGATCTCATTTCTATTCTTTTTCTGTTTTCCAGTGCCATTGGTGTGAGATGAAAGGTCATTGATTTGATTTGCATTTCCACTTTGCATGATGAAGAGCACTTTTTAATACACATATTGGCCACCTATTTAGTTCCTCCCATTTATTTGATGGAATTGTTTAAGCCTACAATTCAGCAATAGCTAATGCCACTAATATAAAAGTGTCGTTCTAATATAAAAGTAATATAATGCTATTTATATTAGGATAGATTTCTTTTCACTCAAAAGTAATTGCTTGAAATTGTATAGCCATCTATTATAATTTCATAAAAACACATTCTATCTATGATTCTGCCATTTTTTTGCTTAGCAGCATACATATGTAAGACATTTATCTTTTCTTCATCAGCATAACAAAACTAAGGGTTCATGTGAGAACACTAAACATAAATTCTCTGGAACTCATTATCCTTTCCTCTTCCTCTTCTTTATGTCCTGCTTATTGCACCAACTAACATTCCTGATGGTAGCCTAAATTTGGGGGTTAGTTATCTTGCTCAGGAAACAGAATTCTGCTTTCAGAGACTCCTAGAGTTCCTTTTCCACATAATATTTTGTGTGCTGGATTATCACATAACTCAAAAATACTATCAATTATCTCTAAAGTCCTTTAAGTTTAATGGATTTAATGTTTTCTACAAACACTCTTAAATTCTTATATTCTAAACTTTAACTAGTTGAGTGAGTACTAATGGTCCAAATAAAAAACTTAATGTTTATGAGGCTTAGGGTACATAGCAAAAGCACACAGATAAGAAAACAGTTTCAGAAAAACAAAGTTACTTTATTTTTTAGAGTTCTGGCAAATAAAAAGGAAAGGACAGAAAAGGAAAGAAGGATGTAAGGAAGTATAAAAGGAAAGAAGGGACAAAGGAACGAAGGAAAAATTGTAGAGCAGAGCACTAAAATGTTTGTTACAAACTGTTGCTATCTAATTCTTGGAAAAGTGGTCCCCCACGTAGGGAATCCCTGACAACACTCCATTAGCCAGAGTGTCCAAGTAACCAAAAAGCCCCAGGGATATTCAGTTGGGAAGCTTAATGATGATGAATCTTGTCCATATTTCTTATGATTTAACAACTGGTTTATTATGTAGGATGCTCTGGGTAACTCCTGGGAAACTATTTAAACAAATAATATGCAGTTAAATGATCTAATAGAACAAGTGTTGTCAGGTTCTTGGAAGAGAGTCATGATCTGCAACTATTCATAGATTCTAAGAATTGGAAGTTACTTTCAAAATATTCTAATAAAATCTCTTCATTACAGTGAAGTGTGAACCATATCCTAAAAAGGTTAAGGAACTTGCCCAAGGTCAATATTTGCAATCTTTATATATACTCTTACCATCAAAGGGTTGATGCCTATTCCAACACACACATATCCCTAATAGTATGGAGAAAAATAAAAACACTGTAATTATTTATTACCTGATGTGATAATTAGTAACATAGACTATTGAACAAACAAATTATATGATTGCTTGTAAGTATAAGAGAAAAACCATAGAAGATGAAACAAGAAAATGATAAATGACGGTCGATTCACATTTTCAAAGCACTTACCCATAGTTATCTTCTACTATAAAACAGAACAAAAACATTAATATCACATAATTTTAGCATCTGGATAAGAGAGTTATCTGAGTATAATAAAAATAATTACTTTAGAAGGTAAGTAAAAATTAAAAGAGTGGAAGTAGAATAGAAATCTCTTAATTTCCTTATAATAATAAGCATGCAAACTTGAATTCTTTGCAATGAAAAAAAAACTAAAAATAACACTTGAATATAATTTCTAAGACCTGTTGATAATGCAGGCAACATGGATTGCTTTCAGTAGCCCATGACCTTGGACAAGGGGCTTCATGTCTCTGAGCCTGGTCCACCAGAAAACTCTTAGGAGTCTGCCAGCTATGTAGTTCCTGCAAAGGAAACTGGCTTCATGAAGTAATTTCTTATAAAAAGTTGCTGTAGCATATACCTCAGTGTTGAACAAAACCATAACTCTTTACATTGAGGTTAAGGATCAACCAAGAATCAACTGAGTATGGGAGTGACCAATTACTTCAATGATAAAAAGCATAAACCAGCACACTAATCCTAGCAACTGTCTGGGATGCCTAATTGTGAGGTATGGTAAACTCAGTTGAGTATCAATCCAAGACCCTTTTCTTCTTCCTAAAAGAGTCTAGCTTTGTTCAAGGGTTCACTCTCCCTCACTGAACTTGTGAGCCTTTTGACAATATTCTGAATAAACTAACTCAATGTAGATGGTCTCTTCTCCATGGAAAGCATTTATTTAAATAACTTGGGTTTGTGTACATGAAGTCTCCCTAAAACTTTTATTTGTCCAGAAATGGCCACATGACTTAAGTATGCCAATAAAGTAGAAGGGAAGAACTATTTTTTACTAACTAAAAAGCAAAAGCAAATTTATTTCTTACAAAATTGAAGGTAAAGAGTTGTCTATTGTTCAAAAATTATTTTTGTTTGTTTATTTATTAATAATTTTAATTTTGACCAAAGTGGATTACAAATCATTCACAGTAGTATTTTAGGTACATAGTGACATTGAATCAGGGGCATTCCCATCACCAATGTTGTCCTCCTGGTCCCCAGCATACATCCCATATTGCCCCTCCTTTGCCCCCCAGGTTGCTAGTATAAGTGGTCCCTAGATGAGAAGAACGTTTAAGGAAGAAACATTATTCCATGTTTTCACTGTTTTCCTCTACATTTGATAATAAAGTATATTTGGTTCCCCTGCTGCTGATAGCCATCTTGAAACTCAAGGAATTATTCTTTAAGACCAAACCAATGTCGAA
This sequence comes from Crocidura indochinensis, assembly GCA_004027635.1. Taxonomy (NCBI): domain Eukaryota; kingdom Metazoa; phylum Chordata; class Mammalia; order Eulipotyphla; family Soricidae; genus Crocidura; species Crocidura indochinensis. The sequence goes on along the minus strand of PVKC010000099.1, from coordinate 41,020 downwards.
GAATAAAGAAACTATGCAAACAGACCCAGACAAGCACATCATGTTTATTGTCCATAATCTATCTCTAGACTTTATGTGAGACTTTAACGTATCTACCAATTTCATCATGTAAGAGACTGTTCTTGCAGTAGGAAATACCATAACCAATTGGTGAGATCAATTAAAATTCACATACAATAAGGCACAGGTCATGTTTCATCCTAAACAAGATTGAAAGTTTGCTCTAGTGCATCACAGTTCTGCAAGAGGGTCTCCTGTGCCATGAAAAAGTAGATAATTCATAACTCTTTCCTCCGAGTCTCTAGAGCAAACCTAAAGAGTCGAAATCTGACATAATCTGTGAAGAGTTTGGCTAACACACTCTCTTTAATCTTCTCTTTCCAGGACTAGAGACTTATTCACCAGAAAATTCATACAATTTAAAAAGCATGGGGGAAGACTGGGGTGGGCAAATTATAAAAAAAAAATTAAAAAGCATTATTCTCCAGCCTCGCATTATAGACTAGAATGAACAAGAACTACAGTCCTTCCTTAATATCAGTAACTGTGGAAATCATACAGTTTATTACAGAGTCAAGATGTTAAAATTTAGCAAGCTTTCTTCCCCAGAGAACCTCCATGCAGACAGAAAATGGGGCAACTCTTCATGGAAAAGGCATGTCTAAATATACAATGCTTCCTTCCCATCCTTAATTAAGCATTCCAGTTAAGATTTCCTAAATAAAAGTTACTTCAAAAGATAAATTCATAAGAAAGAATTCAACAACACTGCATGATGAAGACTGAGGAGCAAACTCAAGCTCCCTCCTTCTCACAAGCAATGATTGAGGCAATCACTTGTCATGACTCCCAAGACTCCATCACCCAAATATTTTCCTATTTCCTTAGGACAGGATATGACAACATTCATATTATTTGAATAAAGAAAAATTTGCAATAGAGAATCAACAAAGTCACTTCAGATCACATATTCTTGGTTATAAAATCTTCTAGGAAAGAATTCATGAGATGCCTAGAATTTAAGATTCGAGCCAAATAGTATATCTCAGGCTTACATATCTGAAACTATTCCATCAAACTACCTGTTTCGCAGTTTTGAGCCAGAATTAGAGGAGATAGAGGAAGGTGGAAATAAAACATAATTATATCTCTTTCGTATTTACTTAAATAGAAAGAAAAGATTTTCTGGTATTTTTCTCTCTCCCTTCTCATCATTTCCCTTGATCTTGTTTTGCTGACTCTATTTCTCTGTATCTGTATTTCTCTCCCACTTTCCCTTAATCCCTATCTCTTTCTCCTGTGGTAGAAGAAGTGGGAAGGGGACTTTCCATTTAGTCTGCCTTCCATGTTTTACCTCCAACCTCAGCATTCTCAGGGACTTGTGGGGGCTTCTTTATTTTTCCCTACTTGGGGAAGACAACCCAGACCTTTAGAAATGATCCCAGCCTGCAAGAAAGTCTCCAAGGGCATTCAGAGGGTTGTATCTTTCACCAGTACTTCCGCTCTTGTTCTCTCTCCTAGGAACAGCTGTGGCAGGTATTAAGAAAGGTCCTGGGCAGTTCAGCAGCAGGTCAGAGCAGCCCCATGTGCATCCTATGGGCCACATTGGTTCTCAAGCAGACCTTCCCACTTCCCTAAGGAATTAGGGTACATGTCAGCCAGTTCCACCTGGATCCTGCTAAGCCTCAGAATGCATAAGCAAAAGAGGGAGGGGGAGAATCACTGGTCCTTAGCTTTAAGAAAGCAGGTGTTCTCTTTCCATTCTGTGCCTTTTGCTTTTTCAGTTTAGCTGATTAAAGTTCAAGTCAAAGTCAAGTCAAGGAAAGGGGGTTGCTAAAGAGATTCAGATTTCAGAGACTAAATTGGCTACATGATCCTGGGTCGAGGACTAGGTATTTGAACCCCAGAAACCCCAAAGTAGGGGATAGACATAGAAATGGCAAAAAGCACACTAGAGGAAAGAAAGTGATGCATGGATAGGGTTGAATAGTACAGGGAGAGTAGGCATAATGCAATTGTTCAGAGGGTTATGAAGTTAAGAAAGAATATAGTTATGAAGAAAGACATGTCTCCATCCAGAAGCAGAGAGGATTAGGTATCAGATATACTTTCACCAACAAGCCTCCATCATGTCCTGATTAGTGCCCAACTTCATAAATTCTCTCTTACACAAAGTTTTTCAAACAGCCTAAAATATAAGACCCCTGAAACCCTACATGGAAGTCCTACCTGATGAAGGTTGGTGAAGACAAAAAAATTGTCTTTCATCTTTTATTAAATCATAGTCAATAAATAATCACTAATTGAATGTCTTTGAGGAAGCTAGTTTTATTTTCTTAATTGTGTCCCATCAGATTTTAAGTTCAGCACCAAGATCTAGTTCAATTTGTTCCTATGTCTCCAACCTCAATACAGTACACAGTCATATAAAATCTCACAAACTGTTCAATGAACGAAAGGAATGATGCAACAGCTGTGGTGACAGAGAGTCAAAACAGGAATAGAATTTTTGATTTTCTTTAGATATTCCTAACCATACTAGAATCAAAGTGGCAGTGCTCATGGATGGTGCAAATAGGAGATAATGTCTTTATACTCCCAAGAAAAGAAACAAAAAAATTCTATAATTATATCACAAACTTAATCTTCTATCCTTCTTACTCTACACTTAGCCTCAGTTAGGGCCCAATTGTACCAAAACATGCCAAATTTTAAAAAGTTTAGTGCTGGAGGTATAGGTAACAATTTCAGGGACAGTTTCACTAGGGGTGTATTTACAATTTGGCAGAGAACTCTGAAATATAACAATTTGCACAACTTATATTGCATCTAATCAATGAACATAGTCCATTAATCACCAGAAAATCAAAGGTAATTAAGGCATCCTCCCAAAAAATCAATAGATTCCACAGAAATACAAAACCAACTACTGTAAGTCTAAAAAACCTAAAGATCAATGTTGGGGGTTTAGGGAAAAGAGAATTAGGAAAATCCAGGTGAGTGGCATTAAACATTGAGATACTTCTCTATTGTTTCTATTACTTGTGCAGAGACTGGGATGAAAAAGGCTTTCTAAGGGAAGGAAAAATACTCGACATAGATGGAAAATGCACAATAAACTTTTTCCTTTCAGTTGGAGTTCAGACCAGGATAAGACATCAATAATAGTGTATGTGTCAATAATGATATATGGAGTTATACCAGCAATACATAATTTTTTTGAACTCTGACAAACAGGCAGGTACTCTTCATTTAGTCCTCATAACTTATTTAATAGGTGATAATAATCTGTCTGCTTTAGAAATTTGAGAAACTGATCCCGAGAGATAGCATGGAGGTAAGGTGTTTGCTTTGCATGCAGAAGGATGGTGGTTTGAATCCCGGCATCCCATATGGTCCCCCAAGCCTGCCAGGAACAATTTCTGAGCGTAGAGCCAGGAGTAACCCCTAAGCACTGGCGGGTGTAACCTCCCTCCACCCCCAAAAAAGAGATATTTGAGAAACAGAGGCATAAAAAGTTAAAATAACTTGATCACACCTGAATATCTTTTAAGTGCTAAAACTAAGATTAAATTCAGATCACTTCATATTTCAGGTCCCAAAAGGAAAGTACTACAAGCCAGACCGGAGATCATGAACTTGGTTTTATGTTCCTGAGGCTCTTACACTATTAGATATGCTATAGTGAATCTAAACCAGTGTGTAGGAGTAGTTGGAAAGGAGAGACCTAGGATAGAGTCTTCAGTTAGTGAGGTGGAGAGATTATTCTGCCAATTGTTCAAGGTCTGCCTCCACCAAAGTTTGGGACTCTTGAACACTTAAGATACAATAAACTTTAATGGCCTAGCCAAATGACTTCATCTTCAAATTCTCATTCATTGGAATTCATTTAAATTCATTGAAATCTGTCAATTCTAAGTTCTGGTTCTTTTAAGTGTCAAATATTTATGTGTCAAAAGTACTTATATTGAGCATAAAGATAATACAGCTGGCAAAACACTTTCTTACTTGCAGCCAACCTGGATTTGAACTCTGATATGGTCTCCTGAATCCCACTTGAAATGATCCCTGAATGCAAAACCAGGAATAATTCCTGAGTTCCCCCACAGAAGATTTCTCTTATACTGGTTGTCTGAAGTGTTAGGATCTACTCTAAAAGAATTCTAGAGAGTTTAATTCTCTAATACTCTAAAAGTATCTTTAATACTCTAAAAGAATTCTAGAGGGTTTAGGAAACCCTCTATACTGTCCTCCTATAGGAGAATCACCACTGAAAATTATATATTAAAAATTCTGGTTATTCATATGGTTGAGACACATGCTGAATTTTGTATAGTCTGTGTTTTCCACTGCACCAAACCAAAACACTGGCATTCTTGTAGCATCTACTTGATTGCCTGAGGCACAAAGTCTGTGGCAACTCTAGAAAAATGTGCCTTAAGATATTATTCCTCTCACATCGATACAATTCCTTGGAGGAATATCAATAGTTTCTAATCCATTAACTCTAGCATTCTTGCAAGTGCTGTCACAAATATCTTACAAGATTTGACACTTTCAAAAATATTTCTCAAATTCTTTCTTTAAAGCATAATCCTGGCCAATTAGTTATATAGGTATGTCTTCAAGAGTTAACACATAACTATCTTTCTTTTAGATCAGAAAGGTCAAATATTCTACTTTCAAAGAGACAGAGAAATAGTTTTCTCAACAGATTTTATCAGTTTCTAAGAATTGCTTTAAATGTGCTTCTAATAATAAATGACAAAGAAGAACACTCCTGGGTCCCTGAAGAGGTCCTCTCCCAGACACTGATACTGATACCAAATACTTCCTAGTAAGGATTATTTTATAAGAGACCTGCTTAATCTAAAGAAAAACATTTAACTTTTTTAATAAAGGACTTTTTTTTAGACAAGCATTTCAGTGGCTCAGTGACTTCCCAAGTCAGAAATCATTGGTTTAAAAAACAGAACAAAACCAAAGCTGTTCTTAACTTAAAAGACCTGTAACCTGCTACACAGGATTTTAGGCTACAAATATGTGAAAAGAAGAGAGGTGTTCTCACCTTTCCCAAATCATGGGTGATTTAAACTCTCTCAGTTCTGTTCTGAATATAGCCCTATCCTTCCTATCTCCTCTTGAATTCTTGGAATGTGTGGACCTTGAAATTTAAACTAGTACAAGGCCCCACTCCAAACAGCTCCTAGAATAATGTTTCTCAAAAAATCTTTATCTTGGTTTTTTAATCATAAATTATAAAATAGCAGTGACTTATAGAGAAAGTTAAGTTCTTTTCTAACCATTTAAAACATTAGTTACTTAGTAGTTGAAAGGTTTATTTATAAAATCTATCCTATTTGGTAGAATAAAAGCATGTTAAAATGAGTTTTACCAAAAAAATTATGACTTTTACTGAGATGTCCATAATATGCCTTGCAAGAAGTATCACCTCAGTACATGGATTATTTAACATTAAGATCAATCAAGGCATTGTAGGCTTTAAGAAAAACTGGCATTACTCCCACTACTCCCTAGAGTAATAACAGGAACAATATCTACTTACAGACATCTGGGCTTTGTTTTGAGATCCTTCTCCTTTCTCTTTGATGTACCAAGTCTCTATCTCATTTCTTATTGTCTCATTTACTCCAGAATTTACACTCATATTGATTCTCTATTTGTATGTAATTAAAGTTTGTCTTTTCTCTTGCTAAAAAGAAATAGCAGTGGGTTGCAGTGAGGATTTGATCCAGGACACTCCCCCCCAACCCCAAACAAAGCAGGGAGGTGGTAAATGTGAACAGAGATTTGTGTCAGCCTTGCCAACAGCCAGAGCCAAATGTTATCAAAGTAGCTCCACAAGTTGGCCATGAAGGTCTTTGGGTCCCCAGTGGAAACACAAGAGCCTCAGAAAACCACAGGCTTACCCTCTTGGAGCCTGTTTCTCTAGAACTGAATCCCATTCATCCCTCCTGAAATGTTTGGGACACCTGTGAGGCTGAATGGAAGACTCCCTCTCTTCTTTGCAGCTGTGGTTACAAAGCCCAGCAGGAGAGCAAGCACCAAGGAAAGGAGTTTAGCCTGAGGGAAGATGTCAGAGGACCAGGAAACCAGTCTATGCTCCTGCCAATGCCAAGTGCAGTAGCTTGAATCAAAACCATCCTGACCTCCAAGGCTCAAAGGTCACCATCTGGAAATAGAAAACCACCAAATAAATCACTGGGCCCCACAGTACTGTTGGATTCAGAAAAATAACTGGACAACCCAAATTCAGGCTTGAGTTCCCCCTTTGGCTGTGCTTATTTCTACTCCTTAAAAGGACAAAGGGTTTTAGTCCCAAATTGTGACTCTGAATAGACTAGAAAAAGGAAGGCTTGCGGTGAGAAGTGAGCCTTGTTCACACGCGCGCGCATGCATACACACATGCATACACACACACACACACACACACACACACACACACACACACACACACACACACACACACAGCCTTTGCTTCCTCAGAGGCTGGCAGTGAGGCAGTGATCTGGGCCAAGCTGGCTGATCCTTGAGTTGCCTTGTCTCCTGCAGAAGTACCTCCACCCCTCTTTTCTCTACCCTGTTTCCTCCAGCCTAAGTGAGAAACTATCTTTTCCCTTTCTTCCACAAATCTTCCCCAGGAGGACTCAGATGTCACCTGCAACATGAGCTTCTGTCTGGCCACCATGGCTATGAACAGTCCCTAGAGGAAAGGCCTGATGAAGCAAAGGTGAGGCTAATGGGGATCTGCAGCTGAAAACATTTCTGTCCAGCTATTTGTTAGGAAGGGATGGGTGGCAAGAGGAAAGGCCCTTAATAGGATGGTTTATATTATCCCAAGCCAGAATTCCTCTCAAACAGCTGTGTTTATACAACAGTGGAGGAGAAGGCAAAGGGTGAAGAAGCCCAGTGTCCTCAGTATGACACCACTCTGTCCTGTCTGTCAAAGGAGGGATGCATGGAGGTGCTTGAGCCAGGACAAGTCAGTGTCTCTTTGTGATTGCATTTATTAGCTGAATCAATTCCCTCCATCCATTCTGCCTCCATCCATCCTACTCCTTTCCAGAGCCCCTACTACTTTTTACAGAGCACTTTTCCCAGAAACAGCAAGCATCTTTGGAGAAAGGCTAGATTTGGGGCATGTGTTCCCTGTTGCTAATCACTTTAATAGCACCCCTCACCCTGCTCCCATTCTTTGCCACAGAAAAGTCTGCAAGGAGGCACTGTGTTGTCCTTAAAATGAATTTAAATGAATCTAAGAAGAGATTAGCCCCCAAAGCCATTGCTCTATCACACAAAAGCCCCTTTCAGACCTACTCCAGTTGCTAGGAGGACCTATAAGCAGATATTGAGAAACAAATTATCAGAACCCAAAAGCACAGGCTCTTCAGGAGCACAGCCAAAACCACCTAGTCTAGCAAAAGTTGGGAAAAACTCAGCTACTCTCAACCTATACTTAACTACTCAGAACTCAAACTACAGGGAGGACAGTCCCATAGGGCAGATGCCTCTCTCCTTTGTCAAGGAGATTTGTCCCTAACAGAATCCAGATGCTCAAGACCTCACCTGCTCTGATGTTTTGCCACAGAGCAATGAATGTTAGTTCCTCAACTTTCTGTCTCTGGTCTCAGATGAGAGGCCAACCCATAGCCATTCCAACAGAGATTCTCAGAAACATTCATCACCTCACCAGTAGATACTTGACTCAGTCTCTATTTTGATTCAGGCCCGAATATTGCCTGCCACAGAAGCAGAGAGAAGGTCTGAATGGCAACTCTGTCATCAAGGCATTTCTGACTTGAGGACAGACCCATAATGAATCTCTTATGTTCCCCCAGAATTCAGCAAGATCCAAGAGTCAAGTCTGGAAAGAGAAGAAGCTCACTATCAGATAGACTGGGGCTGTGGGGAAAATATACAGCAGATATAGAGCATTTCAAGCAGGCAGAGACAAGCAAAGGCAACAGAACAGGTCAACCTGTTACCCTGAGCAACCTCCAAGTTTTGTTCCCCAAAGGAACAGAGAATCTCAGTGTTAAAAGAGATTAATGATAAGTGGACAGGGATCAGATTAAAAAGAATGTTCTGGGCCTGTGAGAAGTCTGAAGAGATGTGGCTTTCCAACGGTCTACATTGTTCTACAAATTTCTTTCTTTTTTCTTTTCTTTTCTTTCTTATTTTTTTTTGGTTCTACAAATTTCTTGAGGGATTCAAGCAAGAGACCTTGTATTTGAGAGCCATTTCTCAGGTAGATGTCCAAGGCTGGAGCAGAGTTAGAAAATAGTTTTAAGAAGCGGGAATTAGTACAGTGGCTAAAGCACATGTCTAGTAAGTACCTGAATTCAATCTCTGGCACACATGATCCCCCAAATGTCATCCAGTGGAAACTTGGAGGTCCCTGAGTATAAGAGGGTGTGTTATCCCTAGAAGCTAGCTCATCAACGCTCATGCATTCGTGAGTATGGCTAGCATCACAGAACCCAAGCAGTATCACATTCTCTAGCCTCAGTTCAATTGGGTGAAAATTACCAGTGGGGTACCTGGAGCACTAATTGGGAGGCATATCAACACCCAAATGAACAAAAGTAATTTTGAGAAACCAAATAAGTCAATAATGTTTAGAGGGGAGGTGGTGGTAAAGCAGGGGCTCGAGAATACACTGAAGAGACAAATTAAAGAGAGAAACAAAGAAGTCACTGACCTTAATCAGAGAAAAGGGAAATGAGGAGCAATTGGTGAGTTTTGAGTAAAGCATATTATTCCCTATTATGTGGGTGGGCCTCATTCAATTAGTTAAAAGACTAAATAGAATTTTTTTAATTACCCTCTCCTAAGTAGAAGAGAATTTAGCAGATGGTCTTCTGTCTTACACTTCAGCATCTATTCCTTCCTGCTTCTCCAACTTGATGATTCATCCTGCCAATTTTGGACTTTTACTCACCAAAATGGCATGACTCAGTTCTTTAAAAGAACTTACTTTCTATAGAAATTCAGCTGATCTTGGTGTACTTTTCTGCAGAATCCTAATAATTATATCACCTAACCCCCTGTCTCAATCTCTCCTTTTTAGATAACATAACATCTAAGACTGGGAAACTTATGTGGACATAGAGATTGGTATAGGAGCAGGAAGTAAAAATGGACATATGACTGGGGGTTCAAACCAGAGAAGGGTAGACTTAGGAGACACTTGTGGGTGAATAATAATCAAAACCCAAAAGATGGATGGTAGAGAAAGATGTAGGATATAGTTTCTTCAAAGGCTAAAAAACAAATCATGCTTTTAGTTTTTTCATCTTCACCCAAAATAAACTCAGCTGCTTTGGACAAACTTACTCAAATGTTTTTAAAGAAAGAAAAAAATCATTAAAATAAGCAAAATAGCATTGTATGCATAAAGGATACCATATGGGCTTATGTATAGCTTCCAGCAGGGTTCCATTTTCAACTTGAAATGCAAAAAAACAGTTATACTCCCTCACCCAAGCATCCACCTTCTCCCTGCTCTTTACATCATCTACATAAATGACCATTGTGGGCTCTATCTTCAGTTACTGAAATGTTTCCTTTTAAATCAATACAACCTCAAGTAGTAGAAGCTATGATTTTTCCTTCTGACAAACAACACTTAGTTTATGTTAGATTCAGCTCTTTTCTGATAATCCCAAGGTCCATTTTCCCCTCTGGACTAGCAGCCTCTGTGCATACATTTGTGTGTATATATGGGTTGAGCAGGTGCTTTTTGGGGTCCTTAGCATCCTGACACTTATTTATCACATACTGCCTCCCAGTATTATCTCACTTTCAGAAAAGTATAACATTCCTTATATTCATCTCCTTAGCATTGGTGTCAGTCCCTTTGATCTGCTAACCAGCAGGAAATCAACCCAACACATACACAGAGACACACCCTACCTCACACATGTGCATATTCTACACACATTTTACATATATACCTCATGTCTCACACACCAGATATAAAACCAAACACACCAAACATAAACAGTAAACATAATACTCACATATCCTCACCCTTACACCACTTGATGAAATTCCCTTAGTAAATACTACATAAACTACCCACATATTTCATACATAATACACTCATCAATATATACCATATATACACATATCACCCCTCAGATTGTCATGTACACACACTACATTATCTTTTCACCATTTCATGATCTGTTAATTCACTCCCGGTTTCTTGTATAGTGTTGCTTCCTGGCTCTTCATTTTTACCTGAATAGGAAGGTTCTACAACAGGTTGCACATGAAAGAAGAAAGGTTGCAAAGGAATAGAAGAAAGTTTTAAAAAAGAAAACTCAGGAAGAAGGGAAAGACTAAGAATATAATGATGAATATAGAACAATAACCCCTCATACTTAACTCTTTAAAAACTAAAAAGCTATTTGTCTTTCACATGTTGCCTATTTTCTCAGCTATAGGGGAAAATCATTTTCTTTAGTTCTTAGAAGAATCTTAGCTCACTTTTGTCTTTTAATTATTTGTACTTTAACATCTGTGCTATATGCAGTATTTCAACATCTGTGCCATATACAGCCTCTGACAGTTTTATGTTCCTTGTGCTGTACAAGACACCCATTGCCTACATTCCCAATCCAAAATCTCAATAGCAATTTCCAGAGGAGAAGAAAGCTGTTGTTTTCATGGCCATAGCTCACTGACATAGCCCAGAATGTGTCTATAGTCAGACAAATTAGCACACTTTCCCTGGTCACTGATAAAAAGAGCTTACCTACCCAACTTTACTATTTCTGTCTCTTATTTCCTTCTTCACAGCCTAAATTTACAAATCAATCCATTTAAATCATTTTCCAAATAAGGACCATCTGACTGCTGGGTAAGAGGACTTTTACTTGCGCCAAATAGGTAGTATGATGGTTAAGGAACTTGCCTTCAATACAGCTGGTGATGTTTCAATCACCAGCACTGCTTAAGGTACTCTGAGCCTTCAAGTGTCACTACTGAGAAAAGAGCCAGGAAAACCTCTGAGCATTATTGAATGTGGCCATGGCCTTTCACCAAGTTTTATTTGTACTGTACCATAGTCATTAAGGGCATATTATATTTATAAATAAGAAACTTCTCATCCATTCATTTATTTCCCAGGGGACTTCAGCATTCCCACCACACCTCCAAACTTCATTTTAATACTACTTATACTATTATTTTAATTATATCTTCAGTTAATTTCTACATTGAGTTCCTTGAAATCATCCATTAGTTGAAATCAAATTTTTTCAAACACCTATTAATATGAATGTTTGATCTCCTATGAATCAAAAATATTTTAATACCATTTAAGATGTTGAATCCTTTCCAAAGGGGTTTGATTTTCTTTTTTCTGAGATGCATCAGATGAATCTATTGTAATTATAGCCTTAGAAATGTATTCTGGGGGGTCACACCCGGTGGCGCTCAGAGGTACTCCTAACTATGCACTCAGAAATCACTCCTGGCTTGGAGGACCACATGGGATGCCGGAGCATGGAACCACAGTCAGTCTTAGTCTAGCACTTGCATGGCAGACACCTTACCTCTAGCGCCAGCACTCTGACTCCAGAAATGTACTTATTTTATTTTATTTATTCATTGGGGTTTTTTTTTGGGGGGGTCACACCCGGCAGTGCTCAGGGATTACTCCTGGCTCCATGCTCAGAAATTGCTCCTGGCAGGCACGGGGGACCATATGGGGCACCGGGATTCGAACCGATGACCTTTTGCATGAAAGGCAAGTGCCTTACCTCCATACTATCTCCCGGGCCCCTCATTGGGGTTTTTTTGTCACCTAGAGGTGCTCAGGTATTACTCTTAGCTTTTAGCTGTGTGTTCAGGACACAGTATTCTGGGGATGAGTTGTAATAAATCAAACCTGAGTTGACTGCAGTCAAGGTAAAAGTTCAACCTACTGTATAATTTATTCAGTTCCATATTTCTTTTATTTTAATATTTGATCAACTCTTAGAAGATCCCAGCAACAGTATTGGCTCGTGGTAGTGTTAGTGGTGTTTAAGAGTTACCAGGATCATGTCAAGAAAAACTGAGAACCACTATGCCCAGCATGACTCATGGATTGATGAACAAATGTTAAGCCCAAAGACTTGCATATGCTAGGTATGTGCTCTACTACCATATGAACTATCTTCCTACCTTTCTTAGCAATATATTTGTAAATAATTAGACTCCAAATTAAAATCATTTTTGTCTATTTGCTAGAGAAATGATGCTGTGTTATAAACATGAAGCAACATAAATTTCCTTATACATCTCTATGAGAGCTCTTGAGTGAAAAGGTGATTTGTCAATGATCACCTATTGCTAGGTAAAATGACAATTTGCTCTATGTAGGGTTGCCACAAGTCTTTAGTCATAAAAATTAGATTAATATAGTTAAGTTTCCTATAATGCACAATAAAGTGATGTATGCCTGTATATCCAAGTATATTAACAAATGGTACTTTAATAAATTTCAAAATTACTAACCAGAATCATAATGAATAATTTCTTTTCTTCCTTCTGTACCCATACTTTAGAAACAGAAACCACCATTTTCAGAATGACCCCTAAGTAAGCAGGCACGGTGCAAACATATGCCAGACATAGGAATGGATAAGTAGCTTCACAAGCCACAAGGAAATCCAACACAAACCTAGAGGCAACCCGCTCTAAAATGTTGCCTAGTTGCAGAGGAAATCCAGTGTGTTTTTTTTTGGGGGGGGCGGTGGATTGAATCACACCAAGTGACACTCAGGGGTTATTCCTGCTGGCTTGGGGGGGGGGTGGGGTAATGGGACACTGAGGATCAAATCCAGGTCCATCCTGAGTCAGCTGTGTGCAAGGCAAATGCTCTACCACTGTGCTATTGCTCCAGTCCCAAGTTCAGTTCTTGAAAGAAACAGAGAGATGAACAATATATGAAGATTTGATTTAAACCTAAATTTCCAAATTCTAAATGTAATTTAGCTTAGTAACATTCACCTGTAATAGTGCATTGAAAGGGAAGAATATACTCATCTGAAGGTTTATATTTTAAAGAATCTAGTTAAAGTCACCTTCATTCCAATGTATATCAACAGCCTGAGGAATTCCTTTAGGGAAGAATAATCTCTTCATTTAGCTGTCCTATTTCTTCCCTCTTCTATATATCAAATGAGATATATTTCTTCAAGAGAAGAAATGCCTCCAGTTATTATACCACCTATTTTTTTCTTCTAATTTATTTTTATTTATGCCTGAACTTATAGTTTTATGATACTCATGGTGGATTTATAAAAAATAACTTGCATACATTAAATCTATGTATATGTATGGTTTGTGTTGATTTCCTGTTGCTTGGGAGTCAATTATCCATATATACATGCATGTATATATGTTTATGCATATGCCTTTTTCAGGACATAGCAAGAGAAAAAAATCTAATTCACATTGACCTTTTATCTGTGAAGCAAGGAAGACACAGACTGGTACTTTCCAGTCACAAATTCACCCTTGGAGTATTTCCCAAAGTTTGATTTATAGAACATTTCAGTGTGGGATACTGAAAAGTAAATGGCAGTGCTCTAAAAAATGTGGGACCATGAAGGTTAAACCAAACTAAATAGTTTCCTTCACCAAGTAAGTTTTTTTTTATTACTCTAAATAACATTACTCTCCAGGAGAAAGGATTGAAGCATTTTCAAAGTTTAATGACAAGCGATCCACTTTATCTCCAACCATTTCATAGGATTGATAATATGGAAAGCACTTAATTTCTAAGCTTGGCAATTTGGCAGAAATTCTAGACATGCCATTTCCTACAAAGTTTTTCTACTCCAAGCTACAGAACCTCAAAGTCCCTGTTGTAAACACCACAGGTTACTCTATTGACCCTTAGAAAGATTGAGTTTATCCATCATAAACTTTTTAGGCAAAACCTACCTTCCTCTACTATTTTTTACATTATTCACTGATATTTATTAATGATTTATTACATCACTTGTTTTCCACAAAATGTCATTTCTCTCCCTGACTAATAGCTATTTAAGTTGACTGTGAAAATCCCAGCAGAAGGAAGAAACTGAGGTGCAACTCACCTTCCCAGCCTGCATCTTTCTCTACATGTTCCCATATGTACCCAATCCAACTGAGATCAGTATCACCCCTGGTCACAGTCAAAGCAGCCTTCTCTCTTTATCTTCCATGGCTCCTTCAACTCACTTTTTATTTCTAGAATTAATAAAATGCAACCAGAAATGTGGCTTCCATGAGTCCTGGGAGAAATGCTGCCGTCACTACATTAGATCTTGGAAGCAAAGGCTTCAAGAAGGCAACGCAGACTAATGATTCCCAGCCTGGGGGTAATAAACAGAGGAAATGAGCTGCTGTAGAGGCCAAAGCTTCCACATAAATCCATATGTTAGGGGCTTGGATGGAGGACATGGTGGGGGACTATATTAGTATACTGAGGAAAAACAGTCTGTGCTGGAGAGATTTGGAAAAGTTAACATATGTAGATACTATAGACTAGCTCTTTTCCTTTACATGGGAAATACAGAGGTGCATAGTTGCAACCCAGCTTCCCTAGGCCACAGCATGAGCTGTGGTTGAGCTAAGGGAACTCTGGGATAATCGTCCCAAAGCAAAATCTTTCTCCAGTTCAGGTCAGCTAATTTGAACAAGAAGCTCTTGAGTTATCTACAGCATCGCTTCTCAACTAGAGGTCATATGGTCTCCTTTAAGACCCCAGGATATACCAAGAGGGCACATGTGAACATCACATAAATGGAGGATGGCATTGTGGTCAACTTAAGAATAGGTAGAATGGTAAGTGGGCACAGGAAGAAAACAAAGCCACAGGGAAGCCATGGTCAAAAAACAAAAAGGTTTAGTTGAAACACATTAATATAGATGTTAAAGTGAACTACCCACATTTGAGAACCTTGTTATTATTAAGGAAATGAAAATTCAGTGCCTGGTTATTTTTAATCCCACCCCCTGGATAGATTTTTAATCCATATCTCTGCTTCTCCTCCTCTTGTAAAGCAGGGCTGTGCAGTTAAGAAATAGGAAAAAATGGGGCCAAATCAGTGGCCCAGCAGTAGGACATTTGCCTTACATGCAGCTGATCTAAGACGTCCATGGTTCCATTCCCCAGTGTCCCATATGATCCCCCAAGCCTGAAGCGATTTCTGAATGCATAGCCAGGAGTAACCCCTGAGAGTCACCAGGTATGGCCCAAAAAACAAAGGAAAAAATGAAATAGGAAAATATGATACTAATATTCTTAAGAAAATTGATAGATAATCCACCTTCTCTATTCTCCTATGACACTAAATTATTAAACCAGAGACAATTTAATTAGAGGGAATAACTATTAGTATATAGAATAAAGAAATAGAGAATTAAGAGGAACTCTGAGCTAAATTCCTCCCTAAACAATCTCTTTTAGGCATCTCATTCTAACCTACAGAGAAAGAGCTAACCCCTCTGGAGCTTCAAATTTGAATTTAAGTTCTCACTTTGATATACAGGGTATGGGAAAGGCAGTCAGTCTCCAGGAATAAACTAATTGCCAGCTAATGAGAAAGATCAGCAGAGTCCCAAGGAGTCCCTCAGATTCAGTGATCTGGAAAGCTTTTCCTGTACCTGACAGCCATCCAAGCCCAGATTCACAGAGTCGGCACATGGTGTTCTAAGCAAACCTAGCATGGAGGGAGCCCTGAGCCAGAGTAAGTGATATCTCACAGGGAACAAGTGTTCCAGGAGAGTCATTCCAGTGTCAGTTCTTATTTCCTGTACTCCTGTAGAACTGGCATTCATCTGATCTTCTCAGCTCCAGATTTTGGAAAAATACAGCCAGTAATCAAAGCTTCCAGCCAATCCAGAATCCTCTTCTCACCATCCCCAGCCAGTGGAATCTGAGACGGTGCCCATTGAAGAAAATCTCACACGCAGCATGTGTTTGATCAAGGGAGGATAAGAGCAAGTATATCACTTTATAGTGATACCCTTCTCTCTCATTCAGGGGCTTTACGGTTTAGGACTTGAAGGCAAATTAGACAGGAGAGACTGGTATCTCCCAGGTGTCGTTTTAGTTGGGTTTGGTATCTATTTGGGGTCTTCCTTGCAATGCTAAGTAAGGGCCATCCAGGTTACATCAGAGGTGCTAGGAGAGCTTTGCAGTGCCAAGAATAAAACTTGGGGTCCTGTGCATGCCAGACACATATTCTAGTTTTCCAAGCAACCTCCTCTGCCCTGTCTTTTTGTTTTTAAATCCAGTGTCCTGAACTATGCAAATCTAATAACAAAGAATACAAAGAAAAGTCACTAATCACTTGGTTCCCCATGTCTTGAATCCAATAAAAATAACAAATCTATACACACACACACACACACACACACACACACACACACACACACACACACACACACTACTTCAACTTTTGGCAAATGTGTGTTCATCAAAATTGTCTATAAAGGTGAGGATTTTGCTGGTGGGACAAATTAAGAATTAGTAAGAAGCCATCCAGATGGAATAGAAGTTTGTTGCCTTTGTTTTTGTGACCATAGATGGTGATTCCAAATTTTAACTCACATCTAATAGTCTCACAATTTTATCAGGCTCACTTGAGCTCTGTAGGATTTCCAGTCTTCCCACAAAGCAGCAAGACATTTTCTCTCCAGCAGCCTGAGGACCATATTTGTTCTACAGACAAGGTAAACTGGCTAGAGCTGGGGAATGAATGAAAATACTTTCTCATCTGTGACTCAGAGACCTATGCTCACCTGAGATCAGGAAAGTAGAAAAAAATACGCTGGTGTAGAGTTGTAATCCAGTTCCAGATCTATTCAAATAAATTTTTCTCCAACCAATTCCATAGGCACTGGGAGGATTCAGGGACTGAAAATATAAAAATGCACAATTGTTTCACATATTTTATCGAAGACTTTGAGAACATATTACAAGGCCCTCTTGATAATGATCAATGGACACAGAACTTGTTTTGCTGAGATAAATTGTCATTTATTGCACATAACTCAGGAACTGAGTTCACTACTGGAACCCAAGAGGTTGTCTAGAACCAGTAATTAATATCCTCTGAAGGACCAGAAACATTTGACTGATTGTAATCCAAATCCCTGGCCTAGATCATCTTTTAGAGATCATCCACACTGGCTTATTCCCAAGAGGTCACATCACAATGCAGAGTTTTGGGGGGCTAAACACAACTTAAAAAAAGTGGGAGGAACACCAAACCCTGCCACTCCAGTATTCCTTTATCTTGTTTTGTTTTGTTTTCTTTGTTTTTTATATTATTTTCCTTCTCCTTTTTCTTTCACTTTTTTCTTTCTTTTTCACTCTTGTGGATATTATTTGGTGATTTTTTTAGTAGTTGATACCAAATTTTTCTTCTCTTTTCCTTAATCTTTTTATCTCCAACAGAGTAGCATAACGTGAATCATTCAGCCTCATAAAGTGTGTGTGTGGGGGGGATGATGATACCAGGACCAGTCATATGAACATGTAGTGAAAATAAAAAATGACCAGACTGGAACACCAAACCCAAAGTCAATGACAACATAATAGATACCCAATCTACAATAAGCTGTAAAGTGGAGATCAGTTACACTAGTATTATGGGGGGCAGGGGGGTAAAAGAGGGAGATATGGGAGACATGCTGGGAACAGGAGTGGAGGGAAGACAACATTGGTGGTGGGAATGACCTTCATTCATTGTCACTATGTACCATAAATAATTCTGAATTTCCTACTTCAATCACAATAAAAATTTAAGAAAATTATATGAAGGGACCAGAGAGATAGTACCATGGGTGGGCACTTGCTTTGCATGCAGCTGACCTAGATTCGAATTTTAGCAGGCCATATGATTCTTCAAATCCTGTCAAGAGTGATCTCTGAATTCAGAGCTAGTAGTAAGCCCTAAGCACTACAAGAGGGAGAAAGAGAAGGAGGAAGGAAGAAAAGAATGAGGGAGGGAGGAAGGAAAAGAGGGAGGGAATGAGGGGAAAAGGGAGGGAGGGAGGAAAGGAAAGAGGGAAGGAAGGAGGGAAGGAAGGAAGAAGGAAAGGAGGGAGGGAGTATAGGAGGGAAGGAAGGAGGGAAGGAGGGAAGGAGATGAGGGAGGGAAGGAAAAAAGGAAAGGAGTAGGGAGGGAGGAAAAGAAGGAGAGAGGGAAGGAGGGAGGGAGGGAAGGAAGGTAGAAGGGAGGGATGGAAAGGAAGAAAGGAGTGAGGAAAGAAAGAAGTGAGGGAAGGACGAAAGGAGTAAGGGAGGGAGGGGAGGGAGGGAGGGAAGGAAGGAGGGAGGGAAGGAAGAAAGGAGTAGGGAGGAAGGGGAGGGAGAGAGGGAGGGAGGGGAGGAAGAAAGGAGGGAGGGAAGGAGGGAGGGAAGGAATGGGGAGGGAGGGAAGGAATGGGGAGGGAGAGAGGAAAGGAAGAAGGGAGGGAGGGAAGAAAGGAAGGAGGGAAGAATAGAAGGAGGGAGGGAGGGAAGGAAGGAAGGAAAGAAGGAAGGAAGGAAGAATAAATGCTTAGCAAATATTTAAGACCCAAGTATTACAGAAGAAATATTAGCAAAACAAGGAATGGTCTTAAGAATAATGTGAGTGATATGTAGTCACAACCAGGCTAATTAGAGATCAACTCCAGAGCAATACTGGCTCTACACCTTCAGGAAGGTCTTGGGAGAGGCTAATGATATCTATGTTAACAAGGTCTCCCAGGGGGAATCAGATTGGAGCTATCTTGGGGCACAGAGGAAAACTATAGTGTAATTATGATCCCACATCCTCAAGTTCAACTAAATTCAATTACCTTTTTTTACTGCTCAGACAATACCTTTTATCCTTTAAAATATTTTAATAATACCTTTATTTAAGCAACATAATTACAAACATGTTTGGAGTTGGGTTTCAGTCATAAAAAGTATATCCCCTTCAACAGTGCAACATTCCCATCACCAATGCCCCCCATCTCCTTCCCTCTTACCCCGCCTGTTTTGAGACAAGCATTCTATGTCTCCCGTTCACTACTATTGTCATGACAGTTGTTAGTATAGCTAGTTCTCCAACTGCAATCACCTCTCTTTGTGCTAAGCTTCATAATGTGGGGCAGTCTTTCCAGCCCTCTTCTTTATTGTCTCTGGGTATTATTGAAATACTGCCTTTTAGGATCTGGAGAGATAGCACAGTGGTAGGTTCCATTAGTGCCAAAGAATCTTAAATACCTTGGAGTTAACTAAAGAGATGATGGACCAACACAAATAACTACAAAGCAAGGCTTCAAGAAATAAAAGAGGACACAAGGAAATGAAGACACATAGCCTGCTCATAGATTGGGAGTATTGACATCACTAAAATGGCAATACTCCCCCAAAGATTTGACAGATTTAATGCAATTCCTCTAAGGATACCCATGACATTATTCAAAGAAGTGGATCAAACACTCCTGAAATTCATTTAGAATAAAATAAACACCCAAGAATAGTTAAAGCAAGTCTGAGGAAAAAGAAGATGGGAAGCATCACTTTCCCCAACTTTTAATTGGCTATTACAAAGCAATAGTCATTGAAACAGCGTGGCATTCCTCAGATCAGTGGAATAGACTTGAATATTCAGAGAATGTCCCCCAGACATACAATCAATTAATCTTTTATAAAGGGGCAAGAAATGTAAAATGGAGCAAGAAAAGCTTGTCAACAAGTGGTATTGGAACAACTGGTCAGCCACAGCAAAAAAGCTACCTTGGACCGCCATATAACACCATGCACAAAGGTCAAATCCAAATGTATTAAAGACCATGATATTATACCTACTACTCAATTACCTTTGACAAATATTTTTATCACCCAATGAAGTCGTATTCCTGCATGGAATCAAGCTGAAGCCCCAATTCCAGAAAGTCAGTTACCCACATATAGATAGGAATCCTTCTCTTAGTAAACTTTCTCTAGCAAATGCCTTTCCACATTCTCCACTCCCCATCAAAATGTCAGCTTTAAGGAAGCAGAAACTTCATTGACTGATTTTTTCGGCTTATAAATTTTTCAGTTCTAGGACTCTAAGTTTAAATGAAATGATACTTAGAAACACAAATGAGTAAGGGAAGCAGAGAAAACCAAGGCTTGTTTTGAAAGAGCTAGAGCGCTATGCTAATGTCCTTCCCTGCTGCTGTAACACATAGCTACATTCTTAATAGCATTAAATAACATCTTATAGTTTTTTAGGTTAGAAATAAAGCATAGGTCTCACTGGATTAAAATCAATGTCTATAGTGAGTTAGTTTAGTCAGTAGAGCATGAAACTCAAAATCAAGGTATAAATAGAGCTACATTGTTTGGGGGTATTTTGAGGGCAGAATCTTTTCCCTTTCCTCTTCTAGCTTCTGGAGGCAATTTGTGTCCCTTGACTTTGACCTACTTTCTTCATCCTCAAAACTAACAACCATTCTTTTATCTCTTAACTTCTTCAAAATCCCATTTTTCTCACTCACTTTTCTCTTCTGCTTCTTTTCCATCATAAAGAATATTTGTGATGACACTTGGTCCACTTGAAGAATCCACATTATGCAGTTGAAGGTCATTTGATTAACAACACCCCTTAGAAAGCTTTTGTTCCTCTTCGCAATGCAGCAATGCAGCACAAACTACTCATTGACTTCAGAGATCAGATAAGTATATCTTGGGGGCAGAGGTACAGAACTGTATCTCTGCATACTCTGTATCTCACAGAACTATATTCTCTGTGTTTCAGAGCCCAATCCACTCAGCACCAGCAATCTCAAAACATCAGGACACAGATTATAAAATATCTAGGGTTGCAGAAAGGGGAAAACCCTGTTCAATATAATGCATACAGGGGAGCAATCCTGCAAACCCAACAAACAGCTAATTCAGCTAACAGCTGCTTCTCACTGTCACTGTCCTCCACATCAGCCCC
>PVKC010000099.1:0-19936 GCA_004027635.1 Crocidura indochinensis | reverse complement strand
CATACATAAGTCAAAGTAAGGAGGAAAGTTATATACTCAGCCTGTAGCATCTATGCCCTATCCAGGTGTATCATTTTCACCAAATTTCTCCTTATTCACCAAACTAGAAACTCAGAAACTCTTTAAACCTCTCTTTTGAAAAAGGAAGGCTTTATGAAAACTTCACTACATTGGTATGATTTATGACTTTTATGATTTTCTGGAATTGGAGCTTCAGCTTGGTTCTATGAAGGAATATGACTTTATTTAGTGGCAGAAATACTTGTCAAAAGTGATTGAGTTAAATTGAACTTGAGGAATAGATATCTTAATTAAAATTTTCTCCTGCACCCGATTTGATTCCATCTGGAAAATCTTATTAACATAGATGCTATAGCCTGTCCCAAAGAATGAAAAGAACCAAAAGACTTCATTGGTTTTTGGCAATTGACCTCAACTCTCTGAAAAGCACCTCCTATGTTGGTTTTCTTAAAAATCAGCCTCCACCCTTAGTAATTTTTCAACTATCACCTTTACTCATATTATGTAATAAATGTATCACTTTCAATGTTGAAGGAATTTCAAGGTTTGGGATCTATGAACATGGGATAACATGTATGAGAAATATATTTGGACCAGCTGAGGGATCATTTAGACATTTTTATCTATCACAATATTGTTGGAGATATGGGACAGGAGAACATATAATATTTTGGAACAAATATTCGTAAAGAACTAAGAAAGGCAGAGAATAAAGGCCAACAACAGAAAGTATATGCTAGCAGGCTGTTCTCATGTCTAAGTTATTGATACACCACGTAGTTTGAAGTTGTGGCATGTGGTGTATTTATCTCTGGGTTCCTTCCCTTCCTTTTGCTTGTTCAAAGGAACATGTCCGTCTTCAGACATTATTATTAGCCAAGGGCAGACAAGAGTCATTGGATAAAATTGTAATTTCTTTGAAACTCAATGGGACATTCTAAGATAAGATCTGGTCTCCTAGCCATGCCCATAAAATGGATTAAAAACTAAGTCAATAAACAACATGCTTGAGTGAACAACTTTGTCAGTTTGCCACATCCTAGGAAACCCCTCTATTCCATGACCAATGGCATAAATGCCATGCTAAACCCACCTACTCTCTAATACATGTTTCTGCCTTCCCCTATCTCAGTTTCCCTCCCTCCTGCCCCTCCTCTTACTTTCCTGCAGTACCACTCAAATCATGACTTATACCCAAGTTTCAGGGTCTATTTCTGTACATGCTAAAACAACCCAAGGTTCCCATTAGGGTTTAGTTGGCATCGTCTGTGATGTACAGCCGCACATGACATGCACCCCAATTTTCCAGAGAGGTTGTTCACAGAGATTAGGATGGGAACTGGTTCCCAGGTGACATGCAGTAAAATCCCTTAGAACAGCTGGTCTCTGTGTCCAGACCTTCTGTCAGGTTGAAATTCTATTTTCCCCCACTTCCCACCACATGGGAAAGGAAAGGAAAGCATTATCGGAGGAAAATCTGCCCATAAAGATAGAGCAGGTTTAATCCTTGGCTCCCCGCCCCCCCCTTCTCATTCAAGCCCTGCCCTGCCCTTTTCCAGATGTTCGCATTTAGTCATGGTGGGAGCTAAGAGCAGAGGAGCAGCATGACTGTGCCTTGTACACCCTTCACAATCGATTGAGCTGTGGCAGCTGGGCTCGCCCTCAGATGCGGAGAGCGCAGTGCTGACAACGATTATGCATGGGAAACCAGAGAGCCCTGGGCACCAGACAGCCATGGCTCTGAGATTCCCACCCACTGCAATTAGCAGTCATGCACCCAAGGATGGTTCCCTGAGCACTGACATGCTTCTCACCAGTTTGGCTTCACCTGGGGAGAGAGCCCGCCCCTCAGAATGGAAGGCAACTCTAGCTTTAGACATCTGGACACCCCTAATGAGACCAGCCCAGGATGGGAGCTCAGCTAATTGCTCAAATCAGCCGTGATGTCTGGATTCCAGCTGCCTTGTCTGGCAGCACCGTTTGCATGTCTCGAATTTACTATGAGGTTGGGACTGAGAGACCCTTAGGAATGGGGAATGTCAGCTGGGGTTCATGCTGAAGCAATTAAGGGGACATTTGTTGGTAGTGAAGAATGGCAGGACAGTAAAATAAAAATATCACAGCTTGCTGACATCTTACCAGGAAATCTATAGGCTCTGGCCAAGACAGACCATTCCAGTAACATGGAGCATGTGATGTGTACTCTGGCAGGGAGAGAAGGCCAGGGGACAACATGCACATGCACGGGTGCTGAATTGGAGGTCTGGGTTCCCAAGAGGTACATAACTAGATCATTTCTCTTCCCCACATTTTTTCTCCTTCCTGCCTAACTAAAGGAGAACTCAGAGTCAGTGAGATAGTACAGAAAGTAAAATGAACACTATTTAATCCCTGGCACCATATAGCATATTTAATCATTGCCAGGAGGGAATCCTAGGTACAGAGTCAGGAGTAAGACCTGAGCCCCCTCCCCACCGCAAAAACAAAACAAAAAAAGATGACATTTCACCCCCCTATGTCAGCTTATATTTTTCGTAAATGTAAATTTGGGGCATTTGGCTTGCACAGAACAGGTTCAAGTCCTGCAAAAGAGTTTTAGAGATGTTTTTCATAATGGCTGTTAAAAGGGGATAAAATGTACCCAAGAAGAATTATTACATTATGTTAAAATGTTAAATTGGTTGTTGTTTACCCTTCTTCACACCTGTTCTGATGTCAGGGGTGTTGGTGTGACAGATTGAGTGAAATTGAGTTGAATGTATGGAACATTTTGTTTCCACCTAATGGGATCTATTTATGGGGCTCACAGTTTATATTTTAGGTGTCCCACCTACTCCCCACTCCACTAATTTACCTATAGTCAAGACATACAAAATTTTGTTCTTCTTGTTTTGTTTGGAACCACACTCAGTTGTGCTCAAGATTGATTCCCAGCTTTGCACTCAAGGATAACTCCTGGCAGATCCCAGGGTGCCAGGGATTGAATCTGGGTCCACTGTTTACAAAACAAGTACCTCACCTTTTATACTATCTCTCTGATTCCCCTCCAGTCAGATAGCCAAGAGCCTATCATGACGTAAATGTGTCCTATGGAACTAGACTTGGAAATTTCTTTAATATTTAAAAGAATCACATTTTGAAATAAAAGGATCCAGAAGCTAGTATTTTGAAAAGTATTCTACCATCACAAGGATAAAAATGAGAGTGGAAAATCAGTATCCCTCAGTTCCCAGGCAAAATGTCAATATTCTTTTATCAGAAGATAGATATATTTGCATTCTATTATAATACATTCTATTCAATGAAATAAGACTTTATCCTTTCCTACATAAAATCCAAAGATATGTTTCTGACATTAACAAGTAAACTATAATTAAAACAAAGCAGTGTTGACTCCAAAAAGTAGGGATTCATTAGCAGAGAAGCATTTTAAATATGAATTATGAATAGTCTCTTGGATTAATGGATAGTTTAATTTTAAAAGAATAGAAAAATATATGTACTCATTGGAAAAAATTAGTCTAATTACTTGCCAATTGTATTGGCACTGAAAAATAAGAAATTTCACACACAATATGTCACTATACAATTCGATGAAAGGCAAAGTGGTTAATGAGCACAACAAATTCAAAGGGTATTTCAAATTAGTCACTGCCCAAGAAAATTTGTTAAATAACAACATACACCAAAAAAACCAACCTTATTTTATTTTATTTTTATTATTATTATTATTGGTTTTTGGGTCACACCCGGCAGTGCTCAGGGGTTACTCCTGACACCATGCTCAGAAATTGCTCCTGGCAGGCACGGGGGACCATATGGGGCACCGGGATTCGAACCGATGACCTTTTGCATGAAAGGCAAACGCCTTACCTCCATGCTATCTCCCAGGTCCCATCCAACCTTATTTTAAAACTGGTAAAAAAAAAAAAAAAACTCAAATAGATATGTTTCTTTAAAGTTTGGAGATCAAAACCCAGTGAAAAGGCATACACAAAGACCTTGCACACAGCTGAGACGGGTTTTATCCCTAAGTGCAGAGCCAGGACTAAGACCACCAGGTGCCTCCCAACCCCCCCAAAAACGATAAAGAAGCATGGATGGCCAATAAGCAAATATACCCAATATCACTAATAGTTGAGAAATACAAATTAAATACACAATAATGTACCATTTTACATCCATTAAAATGAGTAATATCAAAAAACAAAACCAGGGAGTCAGAGAGATAGTACAGTCAGTAGGGTGCTTTCCTTGCATATAGCTGACCTGGGATTAATCCCCAGCATCCTCTATGATGTCCCCCACTCAAGTCCACCATGAGTAATTCCTGAATGCAGAGTCACCTGAATACTGCCAGGTATAGACAAAAAAAAAATAAATAAACCTATAGAACAAGACCACAGCAAATATTGGCAAGAACTTGGAGAAACTAGAATCTTTTGTACTTTTGGTGGAAATGAAAAATGATGCTGTCTCTATAGGAAATAGAATGTTGGTTCCTCAAAAAGAAAAGTTAAGAGAATTACCATAGCAATTCTACTTCTAGATATAAAGTCAAAAGAATTTAAATAAAGATTTCTACAAAATGTCTGTAGAGTAGATCCATAGCAACATTATTTGCAACAGTCCAAAAAATGAGCTGTCCACCATCAACAATGAACATGTCTAAACAATGGAATATTGTTCAATTTTTATAAAGTAACTTTACACTCACTACAACATAGATGAAACTTGACATTATAAAAAGTGAAATCTCAGTCACAATAATACAAATGTTATATGATTTCATTTATATGAGGTACCTAATATAGTCAATATTCATAGATACCAAAAGTAGTTTGTTAGTTACCAGGGAAAGGGGAGATGGAAAAAAGTGGAGTTATTACTTAATGGATATAGAGTTTCAGTCTTGCAAGCTGAAATAATTTTGGGGATTGGTTGCAGGCAAGGTTTATTGCACATTTAAAATGGTAATTTTATGTTAACTGTATTTTGCCACAATTTTAAACATTGAAATTCCCCCAATGAGAAAACTTGAAATGCCTTACATTTTACAGCTCACTAGAGAAAGCAATTGAAATACTCCCAAAGTTAGGATTCGAATGTCCTAAAAGTCACATGTCATCTCCAATAACAAGTTATGAAACAGAGGAAATTTATTCAGTGATCAGTAAAAACTCAAATTGTAATAAATGTTAAAGCCAGATTAAATTATCTTTGCATTCTTGATTTAGAAAATAAAAAAATTGACATCAAATAGAAATAAAAAATGTAGTCAGCAATGTAGAAAAATGCTTTTAATAGATTTGATTAATTAAATCATAAACGACTTTTTCTGACTATTATAATGTTCATGTTTTGTGATCATTTCTGAATTTGAAATTATTTTGATTCCTTATTCCAGCTAAATGTTTAGTTTTATAAGGAACTTTGTGTTCTTTTTTTTTTAGGTGTGATCTGAATTATACATATGAGCATAATATTCCACAGGATTTGTATATGTCCTTCCTTATACCCACCTATCAACAGCAATGCTCTTGGGAAATATATGAGTTTTAGCTAATATCTCCATGTATTAAAACCGGGGCAGAGGAAGCACATGGCATTGTCACTTTACCTATATGATTTTGAGCTTGACCAATCACAGTGTCTCAGTTTTCTATGATAAATAGCAGGAAATTTCTTTAGAATCTCTTAAAATTTAGTTTTAGATTGCATACCTAGGAAATCCTCTCACATAAAATATTATTGTTTTTATTCAATCACTGTGAGATAGGAAGCTTAAAAAGTTATTAATAGCTGAGTCTTATTATTGTAATAATACCCAGAGACTAATAGAGATGAGAGCTGGAAGGACCAGCTCATGATATGAAGCTCAGCACAAAGAGTGGTGAACGGGGGCCAGGCAGTGGCGCTGGAGGTAAGGTGCCTGCCTTGCATGCGCTAACCTAGGACAGACCACGGTTCGATCCCCCGGTTCCCCATATGGCCCCCCGTGCCTGCCAGGAGCGACTTCTGAGCGAATAGCCAGGAGTAACCCCTGAGCATCACTGGGTGTGGCCCAAAAACCAAAAAAAAAAAAAAAGAGTGGTGAGCGATGAGTGCAGTTAGAGAAATAACTACACTAACAACTAGCATGACAATATTAAATGTGAGAGAGAATAATGAATACCTATCTCAAATACAAGCAGGGGATGGGAGAGGAGGAAGATAAGGAGCATTGGTGGTGGAAATGTTGCACTACTAAAGGGGGTGTTCTTTTTATGACTGAAATCCAACTACAAATACGTTTGTAATCATGATGCTTAAATAAAAGTATTATTTTGAAAAATAATAATTGTGTCTTAGTCATACTATGTTTCAGCAACCATCCCTTCACCAGTGTAAATGAAGCATTATTTATTTATGACATAAGAAAGACTGAGGAAGGAAACAACATGGAAAGGTCATCAATTTCCTTTATGTACAAGTTGAGAAATATTATTAGGCATCCAAATAGAAATTCAAAATATTTTTTGCTTTTATAAACCTATCTAAATCTGAAGCTCAAAGGAGAAATCTAATTTCAGGTTATACATGTGGAAGTCATCAACTATAAGTAATACTATAAGAAATATTTAATTACTTGAGAATGGGCCCTTAAATATTTTAGGAAAAGAGAAGACAAGAAAGAAAAACCAGAATAAAGAACACAAGCATATAGAAAGCAAGTGAAGAAGCCAGGAAGGCAAATGTCATATGAGCTGGAAGGAATACTAGGACAGAGTGTGCTTTTGAAAGCTAGGAAAAGAAAATGAAAAGGAAGAAAGTGCTCTACTGTGCCAAATGCTGCTGTGATAGGAATCTAACTTTTCATCATTATGTTGTTCATTGATGCCCCTTGTGAATAATTTCCAACATGCACTGAGCAGGACCAAAGGGAGTTACACAAATATCAGCAGAAAATTTGGAGAGTAGGGTCAGAATACAGTAGTACAGTAGAGCAGCATGTTGAACACTGACCTTGCATGCAGCAAACCAAGAATTAATCATTGATACTACATATGGCCCCTTAGCACTGTCAGTAGTTAAACTCAAGTGCAGAGCTAAGAGTAAGCCCTGAACACCACTTGGATGTGACAAAAAAAAATTGGTCAGTAAAGTTGTTAGGATAACAGCAGAACAGCAGGTCACAGAATTGTTCAGAGTAGATGGTGGAGATGCACAATGCATCTATTCTCTAATAAACAAATAACCATTCATATTGTAGTAAAGATAGATCTTCCCAACAGAGTTTCTTACTATCAGTTCAGAGAAGGAAACTTCATCAGAGATGTTGACTTCCATTGTCCATTTATCTTAACCTACTAGCATCATTGATAAGAGAAGTGAGAGAAACTTAGTGCATTAAATGTTTCTTGTACCTTCTATTTTTGTTTGTTTTGTTTTGGGAGGGCCACTACCAGTGATGCTCAGGGCTTACTTCTTCTTCTTTTTTTTTTTTTTTTTTTTTTTTTTTTTTTTTTTTTTTTTGTTAGGGCTTAATTCTGGTTCTGCACTCAGAATCATTCCTGACAGTGCACAGGAGACCTTGTGGCATGCTGGGTTAGAACTTGAGTTGGTCGTGTGCTAGACAAATTCTTTACCCACTGTACTATTTCTGTGGCCCTCCTTTCATCTTCTACCCCTGCTCTACTATGAACAACATTAATCACCACAGTTGTCTTTGTATATTTCCAAACGTCAGTGGAAAGGGCAACTGGATAAAATATCATAAACTTAAAAAGGTGATTGTGAGGGGCCCGGGAGATAGCATGGAGGTAAGGCATTTGCCTTTCATGCAAAAGGTCATCGGTTCGAATCCCGGTGCCCCATATGGTCCCCCGTGCCTGCCAGGAATGATTTCTGAACATGGGACCAGGAGTAACCCCTGAGCACTGCCAGGTGTGACCCAAAAACCAAAAAAAAAGGGGGGGTGATTGTATTCACCTCTTCCCAATATAAGTTCAGTGATTTTGTCAGAAGATTAAAATCAATTGGTGGGGGCGTGAGGTGGCAACTAGTCTACCAGGAAAATCATCAAACACTACCAAGTCAAATTTATTCCTTCCTGAACACAAATAAATTTTAGCACACTGCTGAATAGTGCTCTGTGAGATGTGACT
Source organism: Crocidura indochinensis (assembly GCA_004027635.1). Lineage (NCBI taxonomy): Eukaryota > Metazoa > Chordata > Mammalia > Eulipotyphla > Soricidae > Crocidura > Crocidura indochinensis. The sequence continues at coordinate 11,768 of PVKC010000099.1, read as the reverse complement.
TAGGATAACAAAAGTATATGTTGGGGTGGTGGAGTAAAGGTCAAATACTTTAGGGAAACACAAATTAACCTCTCCAAGAGATTTCCCAATTCACAGTAGTACTATAAAGGCTTAGAGAACTCTTTCCATAAAGAATTCTGCTTAACAATTTTTATGAGTTTTCCAAACTTATGGAGCATAAAACTCTTTTTTGTTTTGTCAAATCTCTTTACTGTCATTTGAAGTCTGTTCTGCTTTTGACTTTGCTTTTAAAATAAAACTAAGTTGTTAGCATTGACATCGAGATAGAAATGGGCTGTAACAGTTAAGCCATTCATTCCCATGGCTATTTGGAGAGGTGTATAGATGATGAATGCTTGCAGGCCTTCTTGTGACTGCTGAAAGACATATTATTTATGACCTGAGTTCTGGGTAGTGATTGCTGTCATTAATAATGATAGTTTAGCCCCAAGGCTACAGACTGCAGATCTGGAGTCCCTGTTCAGCCTGACAATCCTGCTATACAGGAGTTGGGGCTATAAAGCTCAGAGCACTTAATACCTGCATGAGGAGAGCTCCATTTACTTTTTTTTCTCAGTCAAGACCAGGGACTTGGGAATCGAGGGCAGGGGTCTCATTCTAAATGGGGGAAGCAAACACTAGTTCATAGGTTGAAGCAAAAAACTGCTGGGGACCTGGGGGAACTGAACAACTGTGTTCATTAAGCAAGCCAGGAAGCAGCCATGGGGGTCTTGTCCATCGACAACTTGGCAGGACACAAAGTATTTTACCAAAAGGAATCTCACAGCTGGAAGAAGCAGGTGCAGCAGAGCAGAGCCAGTGCAAACGCTGGAGAGAGATTAAGGCAGGAAGGAAATTGGATTTTCCCAGGTTCCAAAGGGGAGGGGTATACTAGGAGGAGAAAAGTGGCGAGGGAAAGCTAGAGACTGGAATTGATTTAGGACTTGAAATAAATATCCTTAAGCAGCAATGGGCCTGTCATTTTGCATTTAACAATTTAACAGGTTAAAAAAAATTTAACTGAATCCATGCCTTCTATACAGGTGGAGATTATCAGTGGATGAACAGGAAAACTAAACAGAATATGTTCACATCCTTCATTCTCCCAAAAGCAGGATATAGTACCAGGAATCATGTTTTTTTACCTTGCATTCTCACCACCCCTTAGGACTTGCCTCTTTCTGGATAAAAAAAGCACCCTGGTCCTGCTGATGACCCCATCCTGTAGCCCAGGTTTGAGCATCATCAAAGGCTTGTTCTCATGGCAAAGAAACAAACCAGCAGGTAGGTTTTCCTTTCAAGCAAGGAAGACAGGGAAATGGAAGCAGACACCAGTGGAATGCTACCCTCATCTCTTGGTTCAACTTGAGGCTGTATTTATCCCCCATTTCTGCTTCCTCTGACCCTAACCATTTGGAAATAGTACTATACCATTCAATATGTTAATCATATGAGACAGAGAATACACCATCACAAAGTAGAATCAATTAGCTATAATTACCATAAATTATATTTTGAAAATCAAAACACAGTCATGAAATGTGTAAACAGTACTTGTGTATATTCCCAAGATGATATATACTTCATTTACTCATGCATAGACACACATCCCTTGGTTGGGAAGACAGCCCTCATCAATAAATACCCAGGAACTCTGGTCAACTTGTCTATCCTAGAGAGTTGCCCCCTGTAGACCGTCCCCAAGGATGATTGTAGAAGATAGCTCATGTAATTGCATTGAAAGACATGGAAATTTCATTGAAAAAATACATGCTGCTTTTTCATCTTCTGTCTTTACATAATGATTCTCATTCTATAGTACTCAAAATACTCAAACTACTCAAAATAGTCCTATGAGTCTGAAGATATTATGATCTTCCTTTTAAATTGAAAAATGAGATCAGAAAGCTTGAGAAAAGCAGGACCCAGGCACAGCTGACAAACAGATCTATGTGATTATAAACTTCTTGCCCCTTTAGCCTTGACCATAATCCTCTGGAAAGCATGGATAACTCCCATGCATGCAGCAGCACCCTGCTCAGTAACAGATGGAGGTGGGTTGATCATCTGCTGCCCTCTGCAGATTCTAGGCATTTATCCCCCTACTCCAGACTGCTATCTGCTCTAGTGCCTTGTCTCTTCATATAAAATGTATCTTCTTCAACTCTCAGCCCCCATCTACACACCACATCATTGGATTCCCTATAGATTCTAGAGGTTTGCACATGCTTGCATATATACATATATATACATTCACAAACACATACACACATTTCAATTCCCAGCTCTAGCCTTTTCTTCTCTGTCCTAACAGGAAACCCAGAGACTCTTGGTAGCTAGCAGGTGGAAAATGACAATGACAGAAAAAAACAAAAGTATGTTCCCAGCAAATAGTTGTTGATTCTGATGATTCTCCAGGTAAGACCAAATATAGCACATCAGATAAAATGTTCTGCCTGGCTTAAAGCCAAACCTTCTCATTTTCATGTCACTCTCCAAACAATGTCGGGTACCCCAAACAGAAAAGAGATACGTTCAAAGTCAACTACAAAGCCAGTGAGAGAACTCATCAGACTTTTGCCCTCCATAGATTTTTTTGTGCTGCCTCATTCTCCTTGAATGACTTCCTATATCCAGTCAGTCCCTCATTCAACTCTTTGAAGCCTCCTCACTAGCTTTAGGTTTATCTCCAAATCTCTCAGAAAGGCATTTCACAGCTCCATATCATTTGAAGCACTACTTACAAAGTGTGCCCATGAATATATTGGATAATTGGATGAATAGAATGATGGGGGGTGAATGGGTAGATGTATAAATGTATGATGAGAATATAATGAATGGGTTAGTAGAGAAAATAATGGCTAAATAAACGAACAAACAGATATATCAGTCAAGTACTGCTGTGATTAAAAGGAAGGAGTTGTTTTCTATCTGCCTATGGAGAAATTGGCAGAGATAAAATATATATCAAAGAGAATTCTCCTTTCCTGCACAACTGTACACACACACACACACACCATTTTATCTGCATTGATAGATAGGTCACTGTTGCTTCTGTGGTTCTTTTCTCATCCATTAGCTTAGAAGAACCAAAAAAAGTCCATACCCTAAGATGTAAGCTATCATAAATTTCCAGGCTCTAATACTTCTAGAATTATTAACAGCTGTCAAAAGTAAAGATACTTTCTTCTTATGTATTTATTTCCTGGTGGGGCATAGAAACCATCAGAAAAGAAGTCTATTTTTTCTATTACATATTCTTCTATTATATATATATATATATATTGCTTTTTCACTTTACCATTACCTGTTTGGTTCTGCTTGGTATGAAAACCTACAAGAAAAAGTCTTGCCTGAGGTAAAAGCTCAGATCAAAACCAGGACACAGAAATTATGTAGCCTGACACTCTTACCACCAAATGCACTAGCAATATAACTTGACACCATTCCTTTTTGCAAAGGCATGCTAAAAATGGGGGAAATTTGTATACAGAAACAAGGTCTTATCTAATAGGAATAAGAATCCATACATTTTTTAATATAGGGGCACCTTCCACCCTGAACATGTGTCATGTGGACCCAACTTAGACTCCATAAGATCAGACAGCGACCATCCAATACCAAGCCCTAGAGCCAGACATAGAGCAGACACAGTTCCCTGCAACAGCACCTGGAACCAAATTACCCCTGGGAAATTCCTCACACCACTCCAGCACCAACTTGTGCCAGTTTTAATATGACATCCTGGCAATGAGGAAATGGCAACAACTTGATCTAAGAGCAGGTTGTCCTATGTAATCACCTAATGGTAAGATGAAATCAGAAGACACGCTGTCCTTTGATCTGTGCAAAAACCAAGATCACTAACAACAGAAGATTGACTTTAACAACCATGACTGGGCAGAACTTATCCTGATACCAAAAAAAAAAAAAAAAAAAAAAAAAAAAAAAAAAAAAAAAAAAAAAAGACCCAAGCCTAGGCTTTGGCCTAGGATTTGTATAATAACCAAGATCTCTAATTTCAGAGGTCTGACTTTAACAATTGCGACAGAGCAGATCTTCTGGAAACATAATGTAAGACTACCCTAGGTTTCATCCTAGGATCTATGCAAAAACCAAAACCACCAGTCACAGAAGACTGATTACAACTGTGATGGAACAGAACTGCTAGGACCATAAAGAAAGACCCTATCCTAGGCTTCATCCTAAGACTTGTGCAAATACCAAGATCTCAAGATAGAGGCCTGATTCCATCATCCACAACTGAGTGGAAAGTTTCCTGGCACCATAAAAAGTCCTTGGAGTGTGAAAAGAAGCATGTAGGAAGCCTGTAGTTATTCCCATGAAAGCATGTTTCAAGGACACAGATACCCTATATCTTTTAGGCCAAGGAAATTCCCTTTCTAATTTCCCAATATTTACTGTGCCTATGCAAAAACAAAAACAAAAAAACAAACCTTGCCACACCAGCCCTCCTTCTTTTTTACTTTTCTTTTCTTTTTTTTTCTTTTGTTGTCACGGTTATTGTTTGATTGTCATATTTGTTGCTGTGATGCTTTTTTGCAGTTTCTGGTTTTGGTTTTTTGTTTGATTTTTGTTTCTTTTGTTTTGTGTAGTTTGTTTTTGTTGTAGGTTTTTGTTTTTTGTACTTTTTTGTTTTGTTGGTATGTTTTTCTTCTTTTTTTCTTTTCCTTCTTTTTAAATTGATATTTATAATCTCTAGACGAACTACTCCTGGTTTTTTTGTTTGTTGCTTTTTCTTTTTTTCTTTTATTTTTTCAAGCAGAACCACATAACTTGAATCATCTTGTTCTGTCTCATAAACTGAGAGGAAAAAAATGGATGGTACCAGAATCAAACAGTCATATGAACATTGAGTAGAAATAAAAAAGATCAGGCTTAAACACCAAATCCAAAGTCAACGACAACAGAATCAATAGCCAATCTTCAACAAGCTATACACAGAGGGAACCAGTTATCCTAGCAGTCTTGGGGGCAAAAGAGGGAGATGGTGAGAACTGGGGTGGAGGAAGGACAATACTGGTTGTGGAAATACCCCTGATTCAATGTCACTATGTACCTCAACTATCATGGTGAAAGATTTGTAATTCATGTTTGTCACAATAAATATTATTTTAAAAAAATATTTTTGAGAAATTGATGATACTCCTCAATTCTTTGTCACCTAGCTAGAAAATACAAATGATAAAAGACATTTGGAGAAAACCCCAATATATTTTTAATTGAAATATCCATGAATAGAGTCAATGAATCATAACACCTGCCTAAGGCTGTGTGTCAGTTTGGGAGCACAACTGAACAGTTACTAAGAGTAGCATAGGTGCTCAAAAAGAGGTCAAGTTCAAACTCCCCCGTGCTACCTGTTGCTGTTCCTGCACCTGGGGTCCCACAGAGAGGTGAGCTGGAAATCTGATTTTCCTGACCCTTGGTACCTGTGGACTAGAGAACACAGTTTAGCCCCTCTTCAATATCCTAGTGTCTCTTCTCATTCTTCATCTTTTAGTCATTTAAATAAAGAAGAACATTGAGGCCTCTTTATTGCTCCCTAGGGAGCAGGAGCTGGTTTTTTTATTCCTTGTTAGTTGTGAACAAGAGCTCTACTTGTGATTACTTTTTATGAGCATACACTTCTTCCCTGATGAGAGTTATTAAAGGACCAGGATTTATATATAAGTGATTCTACACATGCTCCTTTACTTTCTCCTTGAGATTCTTCCTCACTCATATTCTTCTCTAGGATGCTTCCATTTGTGAAGAAGAAACTAAATGACAACACAACTCTGCTAAGCTTATAGAGTGCCTATTCCTGGGCCAAGCCCATCATACTCTAATAGAACATGACAGTGGCCTAAAACAAAATAAGGCATTATAGGTCTAATGTAATCTGGCCTAGTGCCTCCTTGTGACCAAAAGCAGAAAACAGGGATTAGAAATCCTGTGTCTGGGCTCCAATCAAACGTACTCCTGAATTCAGTGTTATCTCACATACATCCCTCATTAAGTCTCTGATTTTATTCTGTAAAAAGGCTGAATTGACTTGTTTATACACCAAAGACATTTAAAAAGCAACTCGTAGAAAAGCTACCACAAGATAATGTAAAATAGAATGTATACAGGCATGCAGAAAATCTAATTAAGTAGAAAACATTATGTTCATATAAAGATGTCAATTGTCTAAGATGAATCTTCAAACTTATTAGTCACAATTTTCAGATGATCCTAAAATTGATATGAAAAGATGCATAATGATCGTTGAGAGAATATTGGGTAAATGAAAACATGGAATTCAAAGGGAAACTTATCTCACCAGATAAAATTATAACACCCCAGTCGTTTTTTAAAATGTAGTACAAGCTCATAAATAAAGTATCAATGCCACATAATGGAAAGCCTTACAAATACCATTGTGTGTTATAGAAAAATATGGCCTCTTAATGATAATCCCTGCCTTAATTTCTGAATATGGAAAATATAGTTGCAGATGGAATGAATCCATTGGCCTTAATTGAGCTGAGGACCTTGGATGACTCAGGTAGTTCAATATTATCATAGAGATCTTATAAGTGAAAGAGGGGTATCATGAGGGTCAACCAAAGGTGATAATATAAAGATTTCAATGGCAAGTGGTACCTTTACAATGGGAGGTGCTGTCTTTGAAGAATAGCACAAGGACTTAAAGCTCGCGGGTACATGCATCCCAAATGCAACTCAACCGGCTCTGTTTATTGAACCTGACAGCTATGCTGTCAATGATCTCTGCAATCACATTCAGGGTGTGTGAGCACCACAAATATAGGAACAAACCTGAAAACAAACATTTACAACTGAAAATAATACCCGGAAGCCACAGCCAGTAAGTGTAACCTCTCAGAAGTGCAAGTATGAGCATCACAATGACCTCTTTCAAATACCACAATTATAACTTTTGTACCTTAACTAGGAGTTCAAGCTCAGGTGAACTCTGCAGTTGAGTGTGCAAATACCAGAACCTGATAAGTGACCCCATTATGCAGGGTCCCCACCCTGAGTGAGCACCACAGCCAGATATGTGTGCATTTCTCATTCTTGTCATCACAACAACATCAACAATGGGAGGAAGGAGGGTGAGTTTAAAAAAGAAATGTAAGGAGACCATGAGCCAAGAAATGTGGGCAGCTAGTAAACAGGGAAAATCATTTTGCTCCCTAGAACTTCCAATAGCTTGTCAACACCTTGATTCTCGCCCAGATGAGACCATTTTAGACTCATAATAAATGAATGTTGTTGAAGTCACTATATTTGTGTAATTTATTACCAAGCAGTAAGAACCCATAACTCTACTTATGTGAAGGAATAAAATACTATAAAAATACAACTAACCATAAAAGGGAAATTAGCTAGTGATATATGCTTGGCTGTTTGGGGGGAAAGCATGGAGAGGATTGGTTTCTGTTTCAGGGATCACCAGGTGGACTTGAGGAACCATATGTAGTATAGTGGGGTTACATCAGGATCAACCACATGCAAGGCAATTACCTTACATGCTGTACTATCTTTCTAGCCATAGTTATATAGGTTTAATAACTGAATTTCAGCACATGTGTTCCCTGGGTTCATGTGTTAGTGCTGCACATATGTGTGCTGTTGGCCCATACTCATGGTGCTTGCAAACACATGTCACCTATATCTCCCCTCATGAGATGTATAGTTTCATACTCTCATGCCAGGATGTGCACTTGGATGCTTTCTCTGCCTTTGGAGAAGGTTGTGTTCATTCTTGAGCATATTTCATGCTCTCTCTTTCTCTTTATTTCTCTCTTTGCCTCTCTCTTTCTCTCTATCCCTTGCTCAGAATTTCTAAATAAAATCTTATTTAATCTCAAAGAGAATCAAATTTTTATGTCATGTCATTCACAAAAATTATGTCCAGATGAATATAAACTTCAATAATATGCACATTAGTATATTGGAAGAAAATCTAGGAAAAACTTGTTACTACAGAAGAGATGGAAAATATAGCAAAAAATAATAACATTTACAATACTAAAATATTAAATATTTATTTCAAATGATGCTATAAACAAAGTCTATAGGCAAGTTGAAATGGGAGAAAAGTATTTGTGAAAATTCATATTCTTTGAACTTTGTTTTTCCTTTTTTGTCATTAAATATTAACTGCTTCATAAATATAAAACAAAGAAATGGAAAAGGTAGAATCTTCCTCCTCCTAGAAATGGGATTGGAGGAACCTCTTGGGAAAAAAACCAAAAGAGGCCCATGAGAAGATCAGACTATTTTACTGAAGAAAAAAATATAATATGGATTTACTAAAGTGTTTCCTTCCTATGTTACTGCTGCTTTTCTTCCTGACACACACCTGGAGAATGAATAAGACTAAACTAGCACCCCAACAAAAGCCAGCTTAGAGGCCGGCTGCAAAGGGGCACCAAGTTGAGGGATCTTTTCTATACCTCTCCTCCTGGCACAAAACTAGAGTCCTGCCTCCCCTGCCCTGATGTGTGCCCACCTGGGTCCTTATAAGGGCAATGCAGGTACAAGTGTTCCTTCTAGACTTGGTGCTTGAAAACCTCATATGTTCCATAGTCCCTCAATCAGCTGCCTTGTTATTCATGGAAATTCAAACTGGGAACCTAAAAGTTGAAGTACAGGGCCTCAGTTTGCAGCACGAGGAAAGATATAATGAGATTCAACAAGAGGCAGGGACATACTTGGCATGCTTTGTGTAAACTTTCTGCCCAGAGAAGAAGAGGAAGAGGTATAGACCCATCCCTTTGGGATCCCTTTGTGACAAGCACTAAGCAGAGAGCTTGTCAACTGGTCTTTAATTGGGGTTGGCTTAATCTAACTCTCTTCTCACCCAGCCTTCAGAAACAAGCACATCAGCTTATGAGAGTTAGGAAAATACTTATATCACATTGGGCTAGTATTCAATTTTAGGTTTGTTTTAGTAGCTGATATTATGTTCATTCAGATGCCATCCTGACTTTTTTAGGAAATTTCTCCAGAAATCCAATTGAGCCTAATGGTCCTTTATGTTAAATAATTTCTGTTAGAAGCCACCCCAGTTGTTTTGCCTCCTGGAAGGGCCCTGATGATCTATCGGCTCTCTCCTGGAGTTGTCTGAGGTCCTTCTTCATCTCCATGACGCCAAAAAGTCACAGAGATGATCTTTTCTCCATCCTGCATCTTCCCTATCTCCAGTCATACCCAGAAAGGAAGCAGTGCATAAAGCACAGCCCTGTCTCCTGCTGGCCCTCATGATATCCTTTCTAAAGGTGCTACAAACTGATGTCCTGAAAAAATGTATTTGGTCTACTATGTCCCTAATGGGATGGCTTGATAACCTGATGTATTTCAAGAAAAGACAAGTAACAGAGATGAATTCCTTTCCACTGCCCTATTGTGTTTTATTTAGTTTTGTCATTTATTTTTATTGATTGAGAACCCGTAGCTTACAATACTATTAATAATAGTTTTTCAGGCCCTTTGATAGCTGTTTTCTAGTGCCCACTTCCTTGGATCCAGTTCTACCCCACAATCAGAGACTCTCCAGCCTAGAAGCCTAGATGATCCTTAAATAACAGAATTTGTTCATCACCATCTCCTTCAACCCCAGATCTCTGGCATATAACCCTTAGGGCACAGTGATGATCTTGAATCTCAGGAACAACTAGAGAATGCTACTTCTAGGATTCGGAACCCATTCTGGAAGTCAACCTGAACTGAATTGGAATGAAATTGACTCAGGAGAGAAGTGGCAGCTGTAATGTCAGAGCTGAAAAGTTTCCCCCAAGCCCAGGGTTTCTTCCCTTTATTCCCTCGTGATCCTCAATTTTTGTTCTATTTAGGTGTTCAGAACTACATCTGTTTCCATGTCTGAGGTCCTTCTTCATCTCCATGATGCCAAAAAGCCACAGAGATGATCTTTTTATAGCCTCCCCAAGAGACTATAAATGCTCCAAATACACAATCATTGACTTTTTGTCATTTTTTTGTATATTTAGGTCTGGTAGTCAATGGATCATTAACCATTGAGAATTAATAAATGAATGAACAGACCCTGATCTAATGAAACAAACTTCCCACCAAATGGAATGACAATTCTCACTATATTAAGTTTTAGGGACATGTAGAAGAATAGTGATCAGAGGAGTGAGTGCTATAAAGCAGCCTTCCAATACAGAGCTCTAACTTTTGTTATTTTGGGTTTTATCTCAAAAATCAAAATAACTAGCTGTTTCAATGAGAACGTGCCAGTAACCTGGGGAGGACCAGTATATCAGAAAACTACTCTAAGTCTAGGGAGACCCTTATATTCTATACCCACCAAGACATTTTCTAAAACTGCAATCCAGGCAACTATTTCTCTAAACAGGCTCAAATATGATCTGACCATAGAAGTTATCTGATTGACAGATCTTGCTCAGAAACAATCCTGAAAAACCACAGAAGGTAAATGGAGGAGACTCCAAGCTCTTGCCAGCCTGGGGTCTTGCCAGGGTTCTGGGAGGTCTCAAGTCTAAACACCTCTCCTCTTTCTCCTGCTCTTCCCTTATCCTCTTTGTTTTCTTTCCTCTGGATTAAGAGATTGCATTTTCAGTGTTCCGTGCATGGAAAGGGAGGTCTTTCTGAGCACATGCCAAGAACTATGTGTTCCTTATGGTTTGGCAGTAACTTGAAGTGCTTGGTCCCCTCCCTCACCAATCATCCCACACTGGACCCCCAACCTTTGAATGTTCTTTGGGTTCTGTAAAGTTTTCTACAGAAGCAGTGAGCTTTCCTCCTATATGTCCCAACCATGTAGAAACCAGATAAGGATGGTTGATAGATTGCCATCCTCACTAAGTCATTTTAAAGAGGATGGGTATTATAAGGGAGACAGAGAACTCCCTAAAAGTCTAGATGTCTCCACATTCTGCTGACTCAGGTCCAGGATACCAATTTTCTGGATGGGAGCTGAGGATAGTTATAGATATAAGGCAGTGACTCTTTTCTCTGAAAACAGCTGGTTCAAGGAAGCTTCTAGAAAAATGCAGAGGTGAATACAAAGAATGGCAGATAGTGATTAAAAGAAAGTGCCCCACAGGTACCTGCATGGTTATCCTTTATCTACTCTCACCCTACTGAGAGCCATAATCTGCTCTGCTCTATCCCCTATTTCAGTCACTGCCTGCCTATGGCATCTAGGAATTTCAGCCATGGGATGTTCCAGGAGGTGACCTGACTTTGGAAGAGGGCAAGTGAGAGGATCCCCTTATATACTGCATTTGACAGCTATTCCATAATATCAGCACCCCAAGACATACTTGATACTCATAAAGCTCTGGTAACACTTTGCCTCCAGTATTTCCACAGGTCTAGGTAGTTACAACTTTTAGGTAGTTACTGCTTCCTGTTGTGACTGATCTCTAGGTACCTTATTTCCCTTGAATGCCCCCTTAACCTCAATCCACACTTAGTTAAGCAGGTTTCATTAAAGTATTGTTTGAACCATTCAAAACGAATATTGTTTCTGATCAGAAGCCCACCTGATTCATGTGCTGTGGTCTCCACAAGTGTGATTAGAAATCACGCTTGGGGCCCGGGAGATAGCATGGAGGTAAGGCGCTTGCCTTTCATGCAAAAGGTTATCGGTTCGAATCCCAGTGCCCCATATGGTCCCCCGTGCCTGCCAGGAGCAATTTCTGAGCATGGAGCCAGGAGTAACCCCTGAGCACTTCCGGGTGTGACCCCCCCCCCAAAAAAAA